>LPNX011210342.1:0-10520 GCA_001517045.1 Pseudotsuga menziesii
CCATCGTCGGAGTACAGCATACCATCCTCAGTCGAATGGAGCAATTGAAGCATTTAACAAAACATTAACAAAAGGTTTAACAAAAATATGTAATGCTGATAAGGGTGACTGGGATGAGAAGATACATGCAATACTATGAGGATACAGAACAACATATAAATGCTCAACCGTCCAAACCCCCTTTCATCTTGTTTATGGACAAAAAGCAGTAGTTCCACTACACTTACAACAAAAGACACCTATTATTGCAAAAATATTCCATGTCGATGTCGAACAATGAAGAAAGGACCGACTATTGCAACTAAGTAAACTAGAATAACACCGACTACTCATGATGCAACATCAAGAAATCCAGAAACAACAACAAAAAGCATGGCACGACAGAAACATCAAGAACAAAAACTTGTCGGTAGGAGACCTTGCTTTACTATACAATAGTCAAGTAAAAGGAAAACCTAAAAATTTACATACATAATGGATGGGACCCTACGTTGTCGAAGAGATACATACCAATGGATCAGTCCGACTAAGGACGTTACAAGGCATAGTATTTCAGAAACTCATTAATGGAGCCCGACTAAAACGCTACAGAAACTAAAAATAAACATATTTAATATATATATATAACGACCATAACTGTTAGACAAAAACTATAAAAATCTACAAAAACCACAAAGCAAAAATAATACTATTATAAGCAGAAAAATATGACAGGAAATCACCACTTCGACAACCAACATCGTGCCCATCGACATAACACCATCGACCATTTTCACAACTGACATCGACCGACGACCTCGATAGTCCCATCGTGCATTCATGACCTCGAGCGCCGAAACCAATTCGCCATTAACGCACACTCAAGTGTTCCACCTGGAACATCACGTCCACCATTAATACATACATCGACAAGAACATCCAATGTGCCCCCTATAAATAATGGACCGCTGAAGGTTCATTCATCGCAAATCAAACAGAGAGAGCAGCAGAGCAACCAAATGACTGAAAGGCAAAAGCACCTTAGTGAAATCAATTACCAAACCGATAAAATGGCACCCAAACAGACTAGAGCCTCAGCCAAAGCCAAGGAATTATAGATTGCAGAAACACGTGTAGTCAGGAGGCTAAAGAACATTAAGAATGCTAAGGTACAGGAGGGTTCATGGAAAAAATTGTGGACCAAGGTAAAAGAGTGGGCTTACGTTGATAAGAATCCTACTCAAACTGCTGAGAAAATACAATACAGTACCATATTCAACTATGTCAATGCACCGCTTATGGCCAGCTTCAGTGGCACAAAAGAAACAACCATCAAGTTTATCATAAGCTGGTACCACAATGACCAATTTTACTTCGATCAACCGATCGACATCTCTAGAGAAGTCATCTCCAAGTTGATAGGTCTCTCAAACAAAGGAGACCCAGTACCAGTCGGTATTAAAGAGGGACTGGTCGAAGAATTAACCAGGTCACCATCGGGAAAAAAATCAAAAGGGTTGATAATCAGTCAAATCACAGCCCGTATGCCATAGATCGTGGCTAAAATAATAGCCATCACACTCACCCTAACAGGTCGAGGAAGCGACCTCAAGTTAGATATTCTAGAAGTAATCAACACCATTGCGACTAATGGAAAGATCTACATATGGGTTGAGTATGTAGTTGAAATGGTCAAAATCATCTATGAAAGATGCTAAGAGATGGGAGGAATTGTCACATACCCCAATTTTGTAAAATTATGTAATTTGTTTTATTATATTTCTGAGACATTATGTTAAATTTAATCCTAAGTAGGGATTGATGACTCAGCAGAGTCAACAGTAATGGAGTGTAATTCAGAATATTTTATTATTAATAAATAAATTATGGAGACAACAGCATGGGAGAGCTGTTAAAAGAGGTTACTGGTCAAACTGGTGGATGGAACTAGGTGGAAAGGCAAAAGACAAGTGGCAGCATCCTCAAACACTTCCTAAGTTGCAGGTGGCAACTTCCCTATATTTGGGGTCATGATTCCCCAAGAAAGTGGAATCAGGGCAGGTGGCTCATTAAATGACAGTTAACCCAACAAAGACCTAGGCAATCTTTTAAAAGTACTCAATGAAGAGAGCAGAGGCTGCTCAGATTTTATTCCAGAGAGAATTCATTCAGGTGAATGATATTCAGGAATTTCATTGAGGAAAGAGGGAAAAACAATAAGAAAGTGTTTTGAGTGGATTGCTACAGTAACTTGATTCTTATTACAGCTATTTGGGCTGAGAGAACTGACTGATAGTTCTGAGTTAATACTGAGTTGAAGACTGGTATCTGATTTGCTGCACCTGGTTCCAGCCAGGAGACCAGAGCAAGCTCGGGGGTCCTGAGAAGTCGCTGTCTGAGCGCTCTCTAGGATTTGGTAGGGAGGAACGGCCTCCCATTGCTGTTGTTGTCCACAGCTTAAAAAGGTTCTGCCATTTATTCTTATGTTTACTGAGTATGGATGGATGCATGTTATGTTGATTTATATGTCTGAGTAGTTAGTTAGTTTTCAGTAAAGTTAGTATCTCGAAATATCAGTATGTAAATCTGTTAATAATTACTGTGTTTTTACACATCTAGTATCACCAGACCGTACTCTAGCACAGCATCTCGGTGTTGAGAAGTAGTATTCTTCTGAACCGAGTTTCCTATTTTACTTCCAGTTACTACAAGTGTTTTTACAAATTCATAAGTTATCTTCTTACAGTTTTAAAAAAACTAGTCTTAGTACTGTATCTTTGTTTTCTGAAAATATAGCTGTAAAAATGAAAAGATAGACTAAGTATCTCTGCAGTTTAAGTTTTGATTGTTATTTTCTAGTTTTAAAGAGGATTTAACCTTTTTAGAGTTAAAATAAAACAAACCTGACAGTAGGGTATAATTATGTATTTGTTAATTATCTGTTTGATTTTATAGATGAATCCTATTTGTATCAGTCTGCAAAATAGTTAAGAATGCAATTATTTAAGTACTGTATACTCTTTCATTTAACTAAGTTTAAGCATATTTCATAACTGGTATATTTTTATTATTATTATGGTAAACGAATGTTATCTTATACACAATTATTTATATAGATAGGTATATGAAAACCTACTAAATAATATTAAATAAGTAATAATATAGAAATATTCAGGTAATACAACTAAATAAAGAACCCAAATCAAACATTTGGTAAATAACATTAAAATAACATTCTTAGTAACATTGAGAAGAAGTAATATTGTTATTATATTACCTATAATGTATCAATATTATATACATTATAACAATAACATTCAGGTAGTATATTATTATACAAATAAAAACTTAGTTTATTTATACTTAGGATGTAAATAAATAAAGTATATTTATGAACTAGTCATACACTGTGCTTTGTAAAGTAAATAAACATTATTAAAAGACAATGGTAATAATTAATAAGAATACAACAGGTCCTTTTAATTCAAAAGGGTTACCCTTACTTTTATAACTTTTAAATAAACAGAAGTCAGGATATAAAACCTGTAAGGAGAAATTTAATAACAAATTTATTAAACAATAAGCTGGAAAGTACTCTATGTATAGAACCCTTTTATACTAAAATGGATTACAGTATTGTATCACAACCTATAATAATACAAGAGAATTATAATAACAGATACAATATTGGTATAAGGGTATAACCCTATATACATTATAATTTAAGAAATAATATATAAACAGTAACTTAAAGAACATAATCCTCACAGTAAATCATTAAAGAGAAGGGTTACCAATAAGTTAAATAACCCAGATTTACTCTTAAATAACAGAACATTAATCATTGAATTTATCTATTAAGTTTAATATCATTCACTTAACTCTTAGATATCAATACAGTTATAATTTTAATAACAGATTAAGCAACTGACTTAATCTCCATTGTAAATAAAAAATTTAATCCTATAAACCCAGTTATACAAATATAATAATTATTGTGTGAAAAGACAATGTTTCACCCACGGCCGCACCATAAACCCACAGAGTAAGTGGTTATAAATTCATAATTTCTTCATTTCTGTATAGAGCCGAGAAATAAAGAAAATGCATGCTATAGACAAGCCAAGTTACAGGAAAGCTTTATATTAAGCCATATTCAAAACTCGGGTAAAAACCCTGAACAATTCTTAAGAATACAATAAAGTAAACAGAGTATAGAGGACGTAACCTCATATACAGGCAGGCTTGCAACCTTTTCCTTTCTACAGAGATACAATACTTCTTTTATAGACAACCTTAAACGTAGAAGAAAAACAAGTATTTACAATATCGACCGGGGTCGTAACACCCTTGCACAGCATAGGGTTTAGCTTGTTAAAAAAATTATTTCTAACATACATTTAAATATTAAAACAGAGCTGAAGTAACCATCTGTATCGCATCACTCAAACCCTTGACTAACAGTCCTAAGTAAACCAACAAGGGGATCGTCGTGTCGAGACCAGGCTTACCGGAGAGAAGCTGTTCGTCGAAACCTGGTGTTTTCCACTCTGCAACAAGGAGATCAAACCTACACAAGAAGGAGCAGTTCATAGTTAAAAATAGCTAACATTTTATGGATAAGCTGTATTCAGGAATAAATTAAAAGGACTGAGCTGTAACTCACCGACGAGAGTGAAGAGGTGCTACTACCGATAAAACAGTCTAATAACCAAAAGCCGAGGAAGCATAACCCTCCCTTTATCTCTGTGAAGAACGCGCTGGCAAAACTGAAGGATATCCTTCTCAATGGAAAGACTGACAATATCAAGTCGAAGACCTCACTTATGCTGTGACAGAGACGAATTTGGAACCCAAAGGAAAAACCCTAGGTTCTTCAAAACCTTATGGATGCTAATATTAAGATACAGACTTCCACACAGAGCCTTAAAGAAGCACGACGGGCGGGAGCAGCATTTGAGCTGCTATCAAGCGAGTGTTAGCAAAAACGAACCAGCAGGGTTTTGCAGAGCCTTCAAGCCCGAAGGCAAGGGAGAAAATGATAAATTTGAGGGTTGAGTCAACGTTATAAACCACCAGTGCATGGTCGAGAAGCGACCACGTCAATGCTATAATTGATTGCATGAGAGTGGGTCGAAGTATAAGGTTTTCGCAATCATTTGTTTACCAAACAAATTATCGTATGGATATCCCATAGGGTCGCTATCCTATGGTTTGACCTGCATTACAATATACATTTCGTAATGTTAGAACTTAGCATATTAAATTATGCTTTGTAAACTTTAAACTATGCTTTTTCATTAGAACCTTGCATTGTAATGTTAACACTAACATCGTGAATATGTTGCAATCCTTGCATTTTTAGACCGCTTTCAAGGTTAAAAACTTTGCATCATAAACTTTGCATTATAAAAGTTATAAGGATAGGGGTGTATTGTTGAGTTATAATGGTTCATAAGACTTATGACCATATGACCAACTACCCTGGTCACAAGAGAAGACAATACAAATATCAATTCTTTAACTCTATAGATAGTAAAACATTGTTATGTTTAGTTGATTACTTTTCAACAAACTAAGTTGCCTATTACCCTAGCTTGGCATAGATGGTAAAGGACTTGTGAATTTGCTCTTCACACGATTTTAAATTGAAGAATTTAAACTTTATAACCCATAAGTTTGGAATAAGATTACTCTAGTTTATTTTTGCTTGCTATTACCAATATGATAACAATTTCAAAATAGTCTTAGATTCTTATGTTAACAATTAGACTTTGTTACATTTATGCTCACAATTTTATAAGGATGGTGTAATTGAGAGTATAATAAGAGGTTTATACTATTCTTGTTGATGGTATAATCTGGAAACTCATAAATTGAGTATAATCACTATAGTCTGGAAATAAAATCTAAGATGCTTTTAGATTCTATTCAATTGTCAATCTTAGAAATAGAAGTAGTTCCCTTTTTAATGTAAATCTTTAAACGTTAAGAAGAGACATGTACTAGATAGTAAATATTATAATTTCTGGAAGTAAGAATGTATATAGATCAATATTATTAACTCCAGATTCTTTACATTGGAAAACATATTGTAACTTGACAGGTTGTAGTAACAACAAATAAGCAAATTGGGTAAGAACATGATAACCCATATTTATTTACTGTACTAGATAAGAATTATTATTTACCTCTATGATTGCATTACAGTAAACTCATTAAATGATTCAATACCTCATAGAGATGCTTAATGCTGATATTATAAAGGAAAAACAGCTATCATTTCTATAAGTAAATATCAATTTTCTTTCAGTAAGATCTTAAGGAAATATTATAGGAAAAGATTTACCTGTAAAAGCTTGATAGACTGGCTAACATGCATATATATCTATATTTTTACTGAATGATTTGGTACAACAAATTGTTATCTATTGCTTTAAAAAGATCTGTTAGCAGCGACCCGAACTTTACCTGTATATCTGTAAGAGAAAGAAAAACTGCTGCATTAGCTTAGAAGCTAAGTAAGCCCAGTCTGTCATAGAAATCCCCCTTGCGGTTGCAAACAAAAAACAATCAGTGACTGACAAGAAACTCATCATATAAATTAAGTACAAGTAAAGATCATTCAGTTACAATTCTAGTAGTATAAACAAATCAAACAGTTAAATGACTGCATTTAATATGATTATATGCTATTTTAAAAGTTTTAAATTTTTTCGAAATTTTTTGGTTTTGACATGTGGTATCAGAGCATGGTTCAAACACTAGGCCTTGATGTGGCCCAATTACTTTCCGCAGAACAGTAAAAATAATATACTAACCTGAATTTTGTTTTATGTGAAAGGCAGAAAATTATTTTTTTCTGAATCTAACAGGCAGGTATGGAGAACTTAGGAGAGTATGCTGGGGAGGAATCTCTAAACACTGAGACCAGACAGATGTCCAGAGAACCTATGATTGAGGAGATAATAGCTCACTCCTCAGAATTGATGCAGACCATAAAAGGTTTAAAGACTGAATTAGAATCAGTCAAGAAGGATAATGAACAAATTCTGAAGACTCAAGAGGAGTTAAATCAAATTCTGATAGAGAAATTTTAGACTGAAGGGAAAAATAGAAGGTCTGAATCTGAAGAAGCTAGCCATCAAAAAGGGTCCAAAAAGATGAAACTAGCTAAACCTGATAGCAGTTCATCATCAGAAGGATGTAAGGAACAACAGAGCTATTACACTACTAGTGACAGTAGTGAGGCCGAGTTGTATAAAAGGAATAAAAAGTACAAGCCGTATGAAGAGATTTCTGGGGAGTTCAAGAAAATAAAACCCCCAACTTTCAATGGAGAAACAGAAAAAGGAGAAGAGGCAGAATCCTGGTTATCCGGGATGAGAAAATACTTCCAGATTTATAATTATTCAAATCAGCTGAAAGTGAGAATGGCCATCTATAACCTTCTGGAAAGGCAGATATATGGTGGCAAGATTTGAAGAGGGTTAAGGGGATTAAAGAAAAAGAGGTCAATTGGAGTACTTTTAAAATATACTTCAAGAAGAATTTCCTGTCTGAACAATACTATGAAGAAAGGGCCAAGGAGTTTTATGAGTTAAAGCTTGGGTCCATGACTATGAAAGACTTAAACAGCAAGTTCTTAAGTCTGTTAAGGTATGTGCCATATTTAGTTGATGAGAAACCTAAGGTACATCGGTTTCTCAGCTGCCTGCCATACCATATAAAAGACAGAATCGAATATGATAACCCCAAAACTCTGGAAGAAGCCATGCAAAAAGCTAATTTATGTTTTGAACAGAACAAAAAGAAGGAAGGAATAGCGAATTGGAAGGCTAAAAAGAATGGTAATCAGTCTGAATTCAAGAAAAAGGAGTATGTACCCCAGAAAAATTTCAGGAACAACAAGAAAAGAAACCATTCTAATGGTAAGAACTTTCAGGGAAGCAAAAATGGTGCTTCAAATAACTCCAATAACTTCAAGGGCAGCAAGGAGGTTTCTAACAATCATGGAAATTTCACTAAGAATTTTGAAAGGAAGGAACCTGTTAAGTGTTGGGAGTGCAATGGCCCACACTATGCTTCAGTTTTCCCAAATAGGAAGAAGCCAAAAAACAATATTCATACAATACAAAATGAAATGACTGTTGGAGACTTTGCAAGGACCATGCCCCGAATCAATGCAGCGTTGGAGAATCGCCAAGCTAAGTACCAAACTTCCATGGTGGAAGTAGAAGGTATGGTTAACAAAATTCCTGTAACTATTTTGATAGATCCAGGTGCTAGCCTAAGTTATATTTCACCACAGATAGTAGAAAAGTGTAATCTGATTGTTGAAAAGTTTGATAACTCTTGGCTAGTTCAACTAGCCACAGGGGCAAAAAGGAAGGTAAATTGTTATGTTAAGGAATGTGCTTTAGATATGAATGATTTTAAAACTTCTGTTAAATTAAATGTTCTGCCACTTGGCTCATATGACATACTTATAGGTATGGACTGGTTAGAACAACACAGGGTAGTTTTAAACTGTTTTGATAAAACGTTTACATATGTAAATAATAATGAACAGCCTATAATAGTTAAAGGTATTCCTCGGAAAACTGTAGTTAGGCAGATTTCTGCCTTACAGCTCAAAAGAGCAGTCAGGAAAGGATGCAAGGCCTATGCTGTAATTATTACATATGAGGCAAAGAAAGTTGAAAAAGATAAAATAAAAATAGAGGATATTCCTGTGTTAAATGAATTTATTGATGTTTTTCCGGAGGAAATTCCAGGATTACCTCCTAGGAGGGAACTGGATTTCACAATAGAGCTGGTAGCAGGTGCTGTACCCAGCTCGAAGGCTCCATATCATATGAATATTCTGGAATTGAACGAATTAAAATCACAGTTAAAGGAATTAATCGATAAGAAATATATTCGTCCTAGTGTGTCCCCTTGGGGAGCACCAGTAATTTTTGCCAAAAAGAAGGACGGAACTATGCGATTATGCATAGATTACCGTCAACTAAATAAAATGACAATTAAAAACAGATATCTGTTGCCCCACATAGATGATCTGTTTGATCAGCTACGTGGAGCTACGGTGTTCTCTAAGATAGACCTGAGATCAGGCTATCATCAGGTGAGAATCAAAGAAGAGGACATATTCAAGACAGCTTTCAGAACTAGGTATGGACATTACGAATTTGTCGTAATGCCATTCGGGCTTACTAATGCCCCAGCCATCTTTATGTGTCTAATGAATAACATAATGCATAAATATTTAGATAAGTTTGTTGTTGTATTCATCGATGATATTTTAATTTATTCTAAAAATGAAGAGGAACATAAGGAGCATTTACGGATAGTCTTACAAGAATTGCGAGAGCAACAGCTCTTTGCGAAGTTCAGTAAGTATGATTTCTTCAGGGATGAAATCCAGTACTTAGGTCACGTGGTGACTAAAGAAGGGATTTCAGTTGATCCTGAAAAGATCAGGGAAATTGAAGATTGGTCAGTACCAAAAGACGTAACAGATGTTAGGTCTTTCATGGAAATCACCGGTTATTACCGGAGATTCATAGAAGGCTTTTCAAAAATATCCAACCCAATCACTTCCTTGCAAAAGAAAGGCAAGAAGTTCGATTGGAACTTAAAATGCGAAGAAAGCTTTAAGAAACTAAAAACTTTATTAACAACTGCGCCAATTCTAAGAATAGCGGATCCCAATAAAGATTTCATGGTTTGTACCGATGCTTGTAATGACGGTCTAGGTGGAGTGCTGACTCAGGATGGGCATGTCATTTCCTATGAGTCCAGGAAGCTAAAGATCCATGAAACGAATTATGCCACTTATGATTTAGAGCTGGCTGCTGTTATTCATGCCTTAAAAATGTGGCGACACCACTTAATAGGCAGAAAGTTTACTTTAATGACTGATAATAAGGGTCTGAAATACCTTTTAGATCAGCCTAACTTAAATGCAAGGCAAGCCAGATGGCTAGCCTTCCTAAGTGAATACGATTTCGAAATTCAACACATAAAATGAAAAGAAAATAAAGTAGCTGATGCTTTGAGCAGAAATGCAATGTTGAATTTTACAACAGCAATCAGTACTTATAATTCTGATTTATATGAACAGCTAACTGAAGGGATAAAATTGGATGAAATTTACCAAAAATTACAAGCTACAGCTAAAGAAGAACCCACAAAAAGTTTAATTAAGGGTTATAGTCTAAATGAAAATGGATTTTTATTGTTTAAGGAAAGACTGTATGCGCCAAATGTGTCTAAAGTTAAATTACTGATTTTGGATGAAGTGCATAAAACCCCTTATTCAGTGCATCCAGGCTATCAGAAGACTGTCACCATGTTGAGGAAAGATTATTTCTGGCCTAATATGAAATCTGAAGTAGCTGAGTATATAGCTAGATGTTTGGACTTTCAAAAAGTAAAGACAGAACATCAACATCCAGCTAGGTTATTGCAACCTTTGCCTATTCCTAGTTGGAAGTGGGAAATAATCAGCTTAGATTTCATTACTGGATTACCCAGAA
>LPNX011210346.1:7227-19537 GCA_001517045.1 Pseudotsuga menziesii
CCGTGCATCAATTAACAATATAAATAATAAGTTGATAATAACTTCATACTTGCAAATGCTCACTTTGTATATTATTAAACTTGCTTCGCTTGTGTGGGTGAGCTCCATTTTTCTTGTTATTGAAGTTGAGACCAATATGCTCCAAATTGCTATGTTAATCAAATTGCTCACAATGTGGTTATTGCACCCAGATAATGACGCTATGCCAGTTGAACTTAAGATACTTGTTTTCTGCAAGTTCTCCATTTTGTTGTTATTGCAAAATTAGATAGGTATTCTACAGTGTTTTCTGTTTTGCAGATATTCATTTTAAATACATAATTATCAAGCACTTAGAGTTACTGTTAGGCACTTCAAAGAAATCCATTTTAAATCCAAAATTATAAGTATAACTCAAAAGAATCCAATCTTTTTACAAGTATTAAGACAAATTATCCTCTCTGCTAAATTTTTAAATTGCAGCTTCATGATTTTTTATTTTCTTCTAATAATACATGATGATCAAGATAAAAATGCGTCCATTTAAGTTGTTTCTTCTGCACCTCCCGAGGGTGGACAGACTACGATAGCTCTAAGCCAAAACATTCCACAGCGCCTGGCAGACAAAATACCTGAAGTTGTAAGCAGATTGAAGGAAGTAGGGTTGGTGCCTAAAATAACTTCTCTTGCCCAAACCTGAGGTGCTTCCCTCATAGCCAATGTGGGAGAGATTATTGTAACATATGGATTTTTAATTTTGTTATGATCGATTTGCCATTTTTTGAAAAAATTGAAATGATTTAAAACTGTCATGGCATATAGGCTTCCAGGAATGAAATCATATTATTATTGGCCTTGACTTTAATGAAGTCGTTGTAATCAACATGCAATAGCCCAAGCTATCCTTCTCTAGTAGCAGGATGACCTTTTTGGAGGGTCTCCACGGCGGCCTATCTCCCATGTCTTAGATTTCTGAAGGTTACACGTGAGGGGAGCGTAGCCTTCCAAGTTGCCTCTAAAGTCGGTGTGTCTTCCTTTTAGGAAGAGTTTACCTAGTTCCTTTTCTTTTCAGCTCATGTTGATTAGCAGCTTATTTTGGAGTCGAGTAAGTCTAATATAGTTAAAAAAAACACTAGCTGAAAATAAAAATATGAAATACCTTTGTTGGCCATTTTCACAGGAGGAGTCTAGGGACTCGCAGAAGTTAAGTTGGTTCTTGGTTTTCTAGTTTTCCAATAGAGAAAGCACATTACAACAATCCACATGGAAGGAAAATATAAGAGGAAGAGATGCGAATTAAGAGATGGATGGCTAGGAAGGTTGTGGCGTTGGAGTTACAAGAGCATGCAAACATGTGTGCATGAGCATAGACGCCCGACCAACATGCAACAACTAGCTAGGATGCTAAGTTTATATTATAGTTTTTTTATGTTTATAGTTAAATGCAAAGCTAAAACATTAAGTGTTGGTTGATTAATGCTAGACTTATATCTAGCATTACATAGAATTTGGACAATATTCAAAACTTATGCTCTCCAAAGATACGATCGAAGCTTCAAAAATCTATTTTCCTCATCCTTTGCCTCCGGATGAGGCCAAATAAGAACACAAACAACTCTATTCGATGATATAAAAGTTCAAATATTTTCATTGGTTGAAATAAATGTTGAAAACAAGATGCATAAAATACTTTGGTTAAATATTTTTTTTCAAGCTAGGAATAATAGAAACGGTGGCAAGAAGCAGACTTCAGTTTGAGCTTATAGTTTCATAAATAGTTTTATTCATTTAGTTTAAAGTTCTTAAAAATATCAAGTTCGATAAGCGGTTAACCTTCTCACTCACTAAGCAAGTAAAATTGTTTATGAAACTGAAACATCAAACTAAAGTCTACTACTTATCGGTGAGACTCCTAAATGTACACTACTGCTAGAAGCATAAAAACTCTTTCTGAAATCAGCCAGGGCCTGACCAATAGTGCCATAAAAGAGGAATGGTTTTAGAATTCAACATAAACATCAAGCCACGTTTGATCACAATGGATCTACATATAAGGGTAGAGAGATTGAGCACATTTCTTGGAGCATCCAAATCCAAGGTCTAGAGTTTTGCAGTGATGAAATATTGCTGGATGTATATCTTGGCCGAGCTTTTTGGAAACGTCTATACCGCTCACCTTTCATGCTTTCGGCAAATTTTTGACCCCATCAAAGAAAAAAAAATGGATTGGGTGTAGATATTCTATTCCTCGCTTGACTTTAGAAACAAACAATTATGTAATTAAGGCTGAGCTTATCATTATATAAAAATATCGAGGCTTATTTTAGGTTGTTCGCTGAGCCACTAATATGCAATGCTATCCTTTTGTATTTTTAAATGCAACATGGTTTTTGGTGTGTCATATTTTTCTTTGTTTTCTACTCATACCTCAAACTTCACATAGCCATGCCCAAATTTTAACTTGTTAAATATGAGACTGGTTTCACTATTTTTCCTACTGAAAAGTGTACTAAAAAATTGGGCTATGCTCAAATTTTAACTTAAAATATGAGTTTGGTTTCACTATTCCTATCTAAAAAGTGTACTCACAAATTGGGTGGTTGTGAGCCTTTGAGCAATCTTAGTTAGAAAATTTTAGTGAGGGGCAATTGTTTTGACACCGACCATAGGTAATTAAAGTTTCACATACAAGTCATGGGTAATTTTAGTGTCATATAAGTGTGTCCATAGGTATTAAGTTTTTGAATTTTTTCATCTTAATAAAAGAACTTTTATCAAAGATATGGGGAAACCTTAAGAAAAGTATTTTACCAAGTACGAAATATCCCCTTAAGAAAAATGGTTTCCTTCTTATTAGTTTAATAATTATTTAAATTAAAAAAATATGGTATGTATGGTTAAGGATTTTATTTTTGAGAAAATTTTCCAAACTAAAAACAATAATCGGTATCTTTAAGGATTTTTTTTTTGGCATTATTAAGAGAATGCTTCACATTGTTGAATTGCATAATATCTTACAATACATAATGAAATACATATTGCATTTAACAGTTTAATAAGAAGCGTCCTTCTAATACATAGAGAGAGAAGATATGGAAAATTTAATTTTATAAGAAACTAATTTATATTTGTATTGAAAAATTAGTTTTATAAAAAGTGAAATTAATTTTTTATAAAAGTTTTGAAATATAACTATAAAAATAAAATGTTCTTGGAAGAAAATTCAACTTCGAAAATTTTCTATCAAGTTTTCAACTTTTTAAAATTTTACATTATTTGGCATCTCTTTTTACTTTTTAATTAATTTAAAATATTTTAAATTAACAAATTTATATACTTTACTATGAAAATAAATTAAAAATGTATAGTTGTATATAAAATAGATATTTAAAATTTATTTTATCTAATTACTTTTATTTATTTAATAAATTTTAATAATTCATTATCATAAATAAATTATATAGTCACGAGTGAACATAATAATCATTGCTAAAAGTTTTATGACAAGAGTTGGCAATAAGAGAAATGTTAATCACAATAGACCTACATAAAAATATAAACCTTTTATTTTTTAATCTTGGCACATACAGACACTAATTGACACATTATTTGAGCAGTTGGAATAATTAATTTTACAATGGGCCTAGCATTCTCGAAATTTCTCACTTTGACACTTCATTCAAATATAATCCCTTTTTCAAGAAGCATTAAACTAGGTACCTTTTTTATCAAAATTTAATGTATTTGTCTTCGTTCGTTGACCACCTTTGTTTATTTGATGTTTGTCAAATGGTTAGTCTTATATGCTTTTGAATCTATCCATAATATGAGCAAGGAATTCAAATGTTGAGATGTCCGAGAAGAGGAAGCCTCATTAATTTATTTTTCTCTTTCGTTTTCATTCTTATTTGATATCATCGAGAAATCCTTCGATCGAATTTTTGCAAGCACAATGGTAATGGGTGAAGATATTGATAGGCGGGCTATCAAATATTTCAAGAAGATGAGTTCAAGCAGGCACTCTTTATTTACACGTTGGAAATTGGTGTTGACCCTTCCAATGTCGGCTTTTACATCGACAGGGCCCTGGCGAAGATTGAACTCGAGAATTTCCGAGGTAAACTCAAAACCATGATCTTCTAATTCATGCCTAGAATAATGCTAGTGCCTTTTAATTTTTTATTTTTTCAGTGTCCCTAGGGTTTTAAACCAGATCCTAAAGTCATGAGGAAACTACTCAGTTATTTGTCAAATGATTTATGTGTGTTTCTATAATTGCTTTTAAGCTGGCATGTTTTTCGTGTTTTTAAAATGGGGGATCAAATTCTAACATGAAAAAATAGAATATTTCTCCGTGTTTCAATAAATTATACATATGCTTGTTTTGCGATTTACTTGGTTTGGTTACGAGGTCAAATAAAATTGACAGAAATATTAATGCATATAAAGGGGAATAGAGTTGGAAAATTGACATGCGACGTTAATCATTTGGTGAGAACACCTAGCATATTGTGGGTGAAGGAGGGAGCATATCCCTACTACAAAGAAGCTATTAATGCAAGGCACATCGAAGGATCCTCGACGAGAGGGGGAATCAACAAGAGTAAGGGAGCGGACGGGGAACCAACAAGATTAAGAGAATTATTTGGCCTATGGTCACTATGCAAATTCAAATGTAAACAAAAAATGGGTGATGTGGATCGTAATTGTTTGTAATAATATGGAATGAAATTCATAAATGAGGTGGAAATGGTCTAATCATCCAAGGAGGGAACATACGAGGTTGAATGGTCCCCACAGGAGATGTAAATCCTCAGGATAAAAGTATCTAAGGAAGGGTGCACTACCGGAAGAGTAACTCCCAAGGAATCTCATGAAGAGGCCTCAAGTTAAAATAGCCAAGTAGGGTGCATTTGTGAAGTGTAACCCACAAATGAATGTATGACACCTTATGACATAATATATGACAAGCTATGGCAATCTATGAAAACTCCTCATCCTAAATTTAGCGAAGGAGGACGCATGAAGGGTGATTGGGCCGATAAGTTAGTTGTCAATCCCCTCAATCAAGGAAGGAAACCCCTAATTGGAATTAGCAAAGGTGACTGAGGTATTATTCGGGAAAATATAACATTATAAGGGCGGTTATGTGTCATGAATAATGATTCTCTCCAATAATTTGAATTTTATTTTATTTTTGTGAGAGAAATTTAGAATGAGGAGGAAAGTCCTCAATGAAGTTTATAAAACGGAATGCAAGAACTTGGGATAGTTCTTTTGATCATTTACAATTCAACTTTGAGAGATATTGAGATTCTCATTATTGAGAGATGTTCCCCTTGCAATCGTAACTACTTTTGGCGGTGAAATATTACACCCTATATAGCATGAGAGGAGGAATGACCATGATTTCACTACAAAGGTTCAATGTAATGAGGTTATGTTCGTGTTTCGTTAATCGTTTGAGTTCACACTGGAGTGATTGGGATCTGAGTCAGTAGTAGTGCAAATTGTTCGTGTTTGATCTTTGTTAATGTGTTCATAACTTGATAGGTACACAAATAGACAAGAATGTGTGAAATTGCTGTTGAGAATCCATGACAATTGAATATGTTGAGAGGGAATACTACCATTCACAAATATTTATCGAATGTGCTCTTGGGTATTTATCCAATAATTCCTTTAGCCATCTTGAATTGAACACACAAAACTACCAATGCTGAACTTCGATATACGTCGACATTTTTTTTCACCATTAAGTAGTTTACTGGTTGGTTAAGAGGGGGTGGTAACATTCCCCTTACCACGATTCAATTCCACCCAAGAGTTTGGTATGTTTTACTTTGTGATATAGATGGAGATCTGGGTTTGGAGTTTTCTTTGAAGTGCAACAAAATGTCCAACCTATTGATAGGTGGTGGATGCCCAACACTTATGTAGAGACGAATCACAAAACTGATGTGTCATAGTTATGCGGTGCCACATGGTAGGTGATGGATGACGTGTCAATCTAAAATTATGCCACACATCTTTTTTGTGTTAATGTGTAAAAGGGTACATGTGAAAGTTAAGGCCATGTGGCTTGTTAATGACATCTACAACAGGAGGGGCTTGTGCAATTTTCTACACCTACAAGGAAGACAATGCTCCCATAAACAAGACAACAAAGAAGCATCCAAAAAAGAAAAGCTTGTGTCAAAAAGAGAGTGCCAACAACCAAAATGAGCATGTAGCCAAAGCTATGGAGCACAAGGTTGGGGCATTGCAGGTCACAAAAAAGGTGGACCACTGCAACAAGATTGAAAAGAAGAGGGGCTATGAGGGAAAAAGCCTTAAGATGGACCCAAGATGGGTCAAAGCATTCGCAAAAAAATGACAAATGACTCTAGTAGTAAGCATAAGAAGGTAGCCCCCAAAAAAAGAGTGGACCACGATGATCACATAACCATGGCATGAAAAATACACCACAAAAGTATCATAAAACAACAAAACCATGGCCCAAAAACCACAATAGAATACATAATTTAAGAGAAGATTTCATCAACAAAGTTAATTTAACCATTTTAAATGGAATGTACCAAAACATAAAAGTTTAGATTTGGTACAAATGAATGGGAAACTACAATGTAACAAACATTTGAAACGCCATGGAATTCTTGGTTTTTCTCCACAGTGCAGAAATATTGCTGAAATGAACAATAAGCTTAGATATTCAAAGTCTAAAAACATGGAATCCAGGGTCTGAGTCCATAACGAAAAGAAGAACAAGGGTTCTATAAATCCCTTCAAATGATCAATATCTCTACTAGGGCCATCCATATAACAAAACAATAGAACATTTTGGCATGCAATTAAAAAATCCTCGATAGTTTCCATAGGTTACACAAAATTGAGGTTGACACCGTCCAAGAGGTTTTGTACCCTTAATGGCTTCCGAGGTCTCTCTACAGGTTGATGATATTCATGTACAAGACACCTGTGACCTCCGCTCATGGTTGTTCTCTTCTCCAGTCCCTTGGCTCTCGATCGGTGGTCGTGGATATTTCCGAATCTCATCAATCTATTCCTTAAACCACCACCGTCTTCCACGAATATGTCATGACCTTAGATTATTATTAGCTACATATTTTATGTTTATGTTAATTCAATTTTAATATTATTTTACTTTATTTAGCATATTATTGTTTTTTATATTTTAAAGAATAGCATTATGTTTCATATAACTATTGTTATTTCAAGAGTAAAATTATCTCCATATAAAAATAGAAAGAGACATTACCAATAGAAAAGATAAAAATAAAATATAAAAATTTTATATATTTTAAAAGTTTTATATAAGATACATGCAAAATATTAAAGTAATTATAACGATAATGTGGTCACCTAATCTACGTAGTAATATATGAATGAAACCTGTAAACCTACTCTACCCTTGTAACCTATTATTTAACAGCAATCTCCGTCATCATCGCCATCGCTAAAATATTGCATCTCACCATCGTTAACATACTGCATATAGGCGTCGCTAAATTAGTTCACTCCACTATTCTGCTCGTCTATATAGTTCATTTCGGTATTCTGTTTGTGTAGAAGTGTCATTGACTGCTCGTCGTCATCCCAATCCCGCACAGCCCGATCAGGTGTGAACGCAAGTGGAAACGGCCTACTGGTCTGAATACATCTTAGTTCACCCTCAATCTTGGAGTGTGAGATGGGAGTGGGAGTTTCCCTTTTGGGTTCTGCTTTTCCATTCGCACGCTCGTCTAGGTTCACTTGTTCTAATTCCTTACAAACAACAACTCCAACCTGGTTCTTGATTGTCCATGCATTACGAACACTCTCCTCCTTTTTCAGGGGCGAGGGGGATGAGATATTGGATCCAAGCTGGAATGGATTAATGCTTTTCCCTTCCTCATCTTTGGCTACAAGGAATGATTCATTTGGTCTTTGTGGTGTGAGAAAAATCATTTCTCTATGAGGAAGCTCTTTCTTGTCTTCCTTTGTTATCAGGGTAGGAAGCTTGGACTTCATCATCATAAATTTTAATAATTCATTATCATAAATAAATTATATAATCACGAGTGAACATAATAATCCTTGCTAAAAGTTTTATGAAAAGAGTTAGCAATAAGAGAAATGTTAATCGCAATAGACCTACATAAAAATATAAACCCTTTATTTTTTAATCTTGGCTCATACAAACACTAGTTGACACATTATTTGAGCACTTGGAATAATTAATTTTACAATGGGCCTAGTATTCTCAAAATTTCTCACTTCGACACTTCATTGACATATAATCCCTTTTTCAAGAAGCATTAAACTAGGTACCTTTTTTTTATCAAAATTTAATTAGAGGAAGAAAAGAAAAAAACTACTTTTTTGTTTGTATTTTTGACATATCTCCCTGTGTTTTTACTCAAATTTCGATCGGGAGAGCTCGTTGGATGTGGAATTAAATTCTGCATCCAACGAGTACCCACTCGGCATACTTTCGACGGACCTCGCTACCCCAAAAATAAGAAATACCTGAAAAAATGCAATGATGATGTCATCATTCCGTTTTTTGAGGTATTTCTGGTTTTTGGGATAGCGAGGTCCGTCAAAAGTATGCCGAGTGGGTACTCGTTGGATGTGGAATTAAATTCCACATCCAACAAGCTCTCTCGATCAAAATTTGAGTAAAAACACAGAGAGAGATATGTCAAAAATACAAATAAAAAAAGTAGTTTTTTTTATGATAGCTATCCCCAAATTTATATTAAAAAAGTGTTTAAGACCTATACGGTATTTCAAATTTAAAGCAATTTCATTGGCTAACACATGATGACATGGAATTTGAATAAAAGTTAAAAGGCCCATTTTGAGTTGAAATTTCCTCTAATGAATGTATTTGTCTTCGTTCCTTGACAAGCTTTTTTTATTTGATGTTTGTCAAATGGTTAGTCTTATATGTTTTTGAATCTATCCATAATATCAGCAAGGAATTCATATCTTGAGATGTCCCAGAAGAGGAAGCCTCGTTAATTTATTTTTCTCTTTGGTTTTCATTCTTATTTGATATCATCAAGAAATCCTTCGATCAAATTTTCGCAAGCACAACGATAATTGTTGACGATAATGATAGGCGGACTATCAAATATTTCAAGAAGATGAGTTCAAGTAGGCGCTCTTTATTTACACGCTGGAAATCGGCGTTCACCCTTCCAATGTCGGCTTTTACGTCGACAGGGCCCTGGCGAATATTGAACTCGAGAATTTCCGAGGTAAACTCAAAACCATGATCTTCTAATTCATGCCTAGAATAATGCTAGTGCCTTTTAATTTTTTGTTTTTTCAGTGTCCCTAGCGTTTTAAACCAGATCCTAAAGTCGTGAGGAAACTATTCAGTTATCTGTCAAATGATTTATGTGTGTTTCTATAATTGCTTTTAAGCTGCCATGTTTTTCGTGTTTTTAAAATGGGGGATCAAATTCTAACATGAAAAAATCAAATATTTGTCCGTGTTTCAAGAAATTATACATTATGCTTGTTTTGCGGTTTACTTATTTTGGTTACGAGGTCAAATAAAATTGACAAAAATATTAATGCATATAAAGGCGAAGACAGTTGGAAAATTGACATGCAACGTTAATCATTTGGTGAGAACACCTAACATATTGTGGGTGAAGGAGGGAGCATATCCCTACTACAAAGAAGCTATTAATGCAAGGCACATCGAAGGATCCTCGACTAGAGGGGGAATCAACAAGATTAAGGGAGCGGACGGGGAACCAACAAGATTAAGAGAATTATTTGGCCTATGGTCACTATGCAAATTGAAATGTAAATAAAAAATGGGTGATGTGGATCGTAATTGTTTGTAATAATATGGAATGAAATTCATAAATGAGGTGGAAATGGTATAGTCATCCAAGGAGGGAACATACGAGGTTGAATGGTTCCCACAGGAGATGTAAATCCTAGGGTAAAAGTATCCAAGGAAGGGTGCACTACGAAAAGAGTAACTCCCAAGGAATCTCATGAAGAGGCCTCAAGTTAAAATAGCCAAGTAGGGCACATTTGTGAAGTGTAACCCACAAATGAATGTATGACAGCTTATGACATAATCTATGACAAGATATGGCAATCTATGAAAACTCCTCATCGTAAATTTAGCCAAGGAGGACGCATGAAGGGTGATTGGGCCAATAAGTTAGTTGTCAGTCCCCTTAGTCAAGGAAGGAAACCTCTAATTGGAATTAGCAAAGGTGACTGAGGTATTATTTGGGAAAATATAACATTATAAGGGAGGTTATGTGTCACGAATAATGGTTCTCTCCAATAATTTGAATTTTATTTTATTTTTGTGAGAGAAATTTATAATGAGGAGGAAATTCCTCAATGAAGTTTATAAAAAGGAATGCAAGAACTTGGGATAGTTCTTTTGATCATTTGCAATTCAAATTTGAGAGATATTGAGATTCTCATTATTGAGAGATGTTCCCCTTGCAATTGTAACTACTTTTGGCGGCGAAAGATTACACCCTATATAGCATGAGAGGAGGAATACTACCAATGCTGAACTTCGATATACGTGAAGAATTTTTTTTTTCACCATTAAGTAGTTTACTGGTTGGTTAAGAAGGGGTGGTAACATTCCCCTTACTACGATTCAATTCCACCCAAGATTTTGGTATGTTTTACTTTGTGATATAGAGAGAGATCTGGGTTTGGAGTTTTCTTTGAAGTGCAACAAAATGTCCAACCTATTGATAGGTGGTGGATGCCCAACACTTATGTAGACACGAATCACAAAACTGATGTGTCATAGTTATGCGGTGCCACATGGTAGGTGATGGATGATGCGTCAATCTAAAATTTTGCCACACATCATTTGTTTGTTAATGTGTAAAAGGGTCCATGTCCAAGTTAAGGCCATGTGGCTTGTTAAGGTGGCAATGCCATTGAATCTACATGGGGTCCCTTATAGTAGGAGAAACACCCTTGGTGTTATTGTCTTTGAGTTTGATAGCAAGAAGCTTCATTTAGTCAACGAAAGAAAAGACACAAGGACACAGTCCCTTTGGGGATACTATCAACAGATGGAGCACAAAGAGGTAAAACCACCTCTCCTACATACACAATGAAGAGAGAAAGTTAATGCATATAACAATATTGGTGATGGCGATTGCTAGAGTTTATTATGTGGAAAGAGGGACATAGGTGACAGTGACAACTACAAGAGGAGGGGCTTGTGCAATTTTTTACAACCACAAGGAAGACAATGCTCTCCTAAACAAGACTGCAAAGAAGTGTCCAAAAAATAAAAGGTTGTGCAAAAAACGAGAGTGCCAACAACGAAAATGAGCATGTAGCCAAATCTAAGGAGAAAAAGGTTGAGGCGTTGGAGGTCACAAAAAAGGTGGACCACCACAAAAATATTGAAAAGAAGAGGGGCTATGAGGAATTTTTTTTAAAATGGACACAAAATGGGTCAGATCATTCCCAAAAAGATCACAAACGACAATATTAGTAAGCATAAGAAGGTACCCCAAAAAACAAGAGTGGACCTTCAATCTCACATAAGGAATGCACACAATAGAATAAAAAAGACAGCCGAAAATTATCATAAAACAACAAAATAATGGCCGAAAAAAGAAATTAGAGTGCATAGTTTGTGAGAAAATTTGATCAACAAAGTTAATTTACCCATTTTAAATGGAATACCACAACATAAAACTTTAGATTTTAATGCAAATAAGTCATATTTCAACCAAATGAATGGGAAATCACAATTTAATGTAAACATTTGAAACGCCATGGAATTATAGGTTTTTCTCCACAATGCACAAATATTGTTGAAATGAACAATAAGCTTAGATATTCAAAGTCTAAAAACAAGGAATCCAAGATCCGAGTCCAAAACCAAAACAAGTATTCTATAAATCTCTTCAAATGATCAATATCTCTACTCAGGCCGTCCATACAAAACAATAGAAAATTTTTGCATGCATTTAAAAAAATCCCCCATAATTTCCATAGGCTACTCAAAATTAACGTTGACACATTCAAAGAGGTTTTGTAGCCCTAATGGCTTGACATGTCTATTTACAAGTTGATCAGGTCCATCCAAGACACCCCTCACCTCCACTCATGGTTATTCTCTTCTCCAAGCCCTTGGCGCTCGATCTGTCATCGTGGATGCTTCCAAATCCCATCAATTTGTTCCTTATTGTTTGATACCAAGAAGCTTCATTTCTTCAAGGAAAGAAGTGACAGAAGCTTGTGGTGTGGTTTTGGATACTATTAACAAATGGAGCTCAAAGAGGTACAACCACCTATCCTACAT
>LPNX011210346.1:19771-33942 GCA_001517045.1 Pseudotsuga menziesii
GGAATACATAATTTGAGAGAAAATTTTATCAACAAAGTTAATTGAACCATTTTAAATGGAATGTACCAAAACATAAAAGTTTAGATTTGGTGCAAATGAATGGGAAACCACAATGTAACAAACATTTGAAACGCCGTGGAATTCTTGGTTTTTCTCCACAGTGCAAAAATATTGCTTAAATGAACAATAAGCTTAGATATTCAAAGTCTAAAAACATGGACTCCAGGGTCTCAGTTCATAACGAAAATAAGAACAAGGGTTCTATAAAGCCTTTCAAAAGATCAATATCTCTACTAGGGCCATCCATACAAAACAATAGAAAATTTTGGCATGCAATTAAAAAATGCTTCATAGTTTCCATAGGCTACACAAAATTGAGGTTGACACCTTACAAGAGGTTTTGTACCCCTAATGGCTTCTGAGGTCTCTCTACAAGTTGATGATATTCATGTAGAAGACACCCGTGACCTCCGCTCGTAGTTGTTCTCTTCTCCATACCCTTGGCTCTCGATTGGTGGTCGTGGATCCTTCTAAATCTCATCAATATATTCCTTAAACCACGAACCTCTTCCACGAATATGTCATGACCTTAGATTATTATTAGCTACATATTTTATGTTTATTTTAATTCAATTTTAATATTATTTTATTTTATTTATCATATTATTGTTTTTTATATTTTAAAGAATAGGATTAAGTTTCATATAACTATTGTTATTTCAAAAGTAAAATTATCTCCGTATAAAAAAGAAAAATAAAAAGAGACATTATAACAATAGAAAAGATAAAAATAAAATATAAAAGTTTTATATAAGATACATGCAAAATATTAAAGTAATTATAAAGATAATGTGGTCACCTAATCTACCTAGTAATATATGAATGAAACCTGTAAACCTACTCTACCCTTGTAACCTATTATTTAACAGCAATCTGCGTCATCATCGCCATCGCTAAAATATTGAATCTCACCACCATCGTTAACATACTGCATATAGGCGTCGCTAAAGTAGTTCACTCCACTATTATGCTCGTGTATATAGTTCATTTCGGTATTCTGTTGGTGTAGAAGTGCCGTTGACCCCTCGTCGTCATCCCAATCCCGCACAGCCCGATCGCGTGGCAACGCAGGTGGCAACGGCCTGCTGGTCTGAATACATCTTAGTTCACCCTCAATCTTGGAGTGCGAGATGGGAGTGGGAGTTTCCCTTTTGGGTTCTGCTTTTCCATTCGCACGCTCATCTAGGTTCACTTGTTCTATTTCCTTACAAACAACAACTCCAACCTGGTTCTTGATTGTCCATGCATTACGAACACTCTCCTCCTTTTTCAAGGGCGAGGGGGACGAGATATTGGATCCGAGCTGGAATGAATTAATGCTTTTCCCTTCCTCATCTTTGGCTACAAGGAATGCGTGATTTGGTCTCTGTGCTGTGAGAACAAGCATTTCTCTACGAGGAAGCTCTTTCTTGTCTTCCTTTGTTATCAGGGTAGGAAGCTTGGACTTCACCTCTTTCTTCCCATAAATGTCGTTGAGATTCAGCGGGGCGAACTTCTTGCTCCCTCCTCCCATTTAGATTTCAATAACACCACCCCTATCAGAAAACTCGATATCAATAACCCTCAGCAAATCAGAGACGGATAACGTTTAATCCTGCAGGAAAAATGTGAAGACAGAATCCAATCAATCAATCCGAATGGTAAGTTAACCGAAGGAAAAATTTGAATGCCTAAAATCGTGAATCCTTGTAAATAAATAGTCTTCTCTCTCTGCATTGCTTTAACCATTTTGGGAAGTCGGCTAGGCATAGCGCGAGGGATTGATGATTTTGGGAAATTGTGTGGAGCATAATAATTATAGGAAGTGATTTAGGAGACGACTAAGTGGATTTATTGCTTTTATTTAGAATTTTACAGTAGCTTCGAGGATGTTGTTGATTTTTGCCCCAAATACTTTGTCTAGAACCTAGAATCCTTCTGCAGTTCTGGCGTTGCGTGCATTATCAATATCCAGAGAGCGTTCTGCATTCTTGCCTGAAGCTCATTCCCTAATGATGCTAGGTAACGATTGCGAATTTTCAGTGCTTCATTTCTTTATACTTCTTAGGTTCCTATTAAAGCTTTAATCGATATTCTTCCACTCAGAGGCAGAGCTGATGTTGAGAACACCTCGCAGATCCTATGGGAAGAGGTCCTTGCTATCAATTGCACACAAAATCTTTTTATAAGCACGTTCTAAAGCCAACGTTGACAAAGAAGAGTGTTCGTTACTCAGCCATCAGCTATAACATCACAATAGAATTGCTCAAATTATTATAAAAACTATTTCTTGACTGGGTCACGCCTTGCATCAATTAACAATATAAATAATAAGTTTATAATAACTTCATATTTGCAAATGCTCACTTTGTATATTACTAAACTTGCTTCACTTGTGTGGGTGAGATCCATTTTTCTTGTTATTGAAGTTGAGACCAATATGCTCCAAATTGCTATGTTAATCAAATTGCTGACAATGTGGTTATTGCACCCACATAATGACGCTATGCCAGCTCTCCATTTTGTTGTTATTGCCAAAGTAGATAGGTATTCTACAGTGTTTGCTGTTTTGCATATATTTATTTTAAATACATAATTATCAAGCACTTAGAGTTACTGGTAGGCACTTCAAAGAACTCCATTTTAAATCCAAAATTATAAGTATAACTCAAAAGAATCCAATCTTTTTACAAGTATTAAGACAAATTATCCTCTCTACTAAATTTTTAAATTGCAAATTCATGATTTTTTATTTTCTTCTAATAATACATGATGATCGAGATGAAAGTGTGTCCATTTAAGTTGTTTCTTCTGCACCTCCCGACGGTGGACAGACTACGATAGCTCTAAGCCAAAACATCCCACGGCGCATGGCAGACAAAATACCTGAAGTTGTAAGCAGATCGAAGGACGTAGGGTTGGTGTCTAAAATAACTTCTCCCGCCCAAACCTCAGGTGCTTCCCTCATAGCCAATACTTGGCAGGGTGTTCTTCAAACTAACAATCCAATCGAAGCAAAGAAGAGGTAAGTGCAATGTACCAATCATAACTTATTAACAATTCACCAAAATTTTATTTGGATACGTAAGTCTGGGTGATCTGGTAAGAATATGGGCGAGATTATTGTAACATATGGATTTTTAATTTTGTTATGATCGATTTGCCGTTTTTTGAAAAAATTGAAATGATTTAAAACTGTCATGGCATATAGGCTTCTAGGAATGAAATCATATTATTATTGGCCTTGAGTCCAATGAATTCGTACTAATAAACATGCAATAGCCCAAGCTATCCTTGTCTAGTAGCAGGATGAGCTTTTTGTAGGGTCTCCACGGCGGCCTCTCTCCCAGGTCTCAGATTTCTGAAGGTTACACGTGAGGGGAGCGTAGCCTTCCAAGTTGCCTCTAAAGTTGGTGTGTCTTCCTTTTAAGGAGGTGTTGGCCTAGTTCCTTTTCTTTTGAACTCATGTTGATTAGTAGCTTCCTAGTTTATTTTGGAGTCCCGTAAGTCTAATATAGTTAAAAAAACACTAGCTGAAAATCAAAATATGAAATACCTTTGTTGGCCATCTTCACAGGAGGAGTCCAAGGACTCGCAGAAGTTAAGTTTGTTCTTGGTTTTCTAGTTTTCCAATAGAGAAAGCACATTACAACACTCCACATAGAAGAAAAATATAAGAGGAAGAGATGCGAATTAAGAGATGGATGGCTAGGTAGGTTGTGGTGTTGGAGTTACCAGAGCATGCACACATGCCTGCATGAGCATAGACGCCCGACCAACATGCAACAACTAGCTAGCATGCTAAGTTTACATTATAGTTTTTTTTATGGTTATAGTTAAATGCAAAGCTAAAACATTAAGTGTTGGTTGATTAATGCTAGACTTATATCTAGCATTACTTAGAATTTGGATAATATTCAAAATTTATGCTCTCCAAACATACGATCGAAGCTTCAAAAATCTATTTTCCTCAACCTTTGCCTCCGGATGAGGCCAAATAAGAACACAAACAACTCTATTGGATGATATAAAAGTTCAAATATTTTCATACGGTTGAAATAAATGTTGAAAACAAGATGCATAGAATACTTTGGTTAAATATTTTTTTTCAAGCCAGGAATAATAGAAATGGTGGCAAGCCGAATCATAGAGTCCATGCAGCCGTGGGAAGGGACTAATAATAAGGCATGCTTCTAGCGGTACTGTACTTTTAGGAGTCCCACCGATAAGCAACTAACTACAGTTTGAGCTTATAGTTTCATAAATAGTTTTATTCATTTAGTTTAAAGTTCTTAAAAATATCAAGGTCGATAAGCGGTTAACCCTAAGCAAGTAAAACTGTTTATGAAACTCAAACATAAAACTGAAGTCTACTGCTTATCGATGAGACTCGTAAAAGTACACTACTGCTAGAAGCATAAAAACTCTTTCTGAAATCAGCCAGCGCCTGACCAATAGTGCCATAAAAGAGGAATGGTTTTAGAATTCGACATAAACATCAAGCCACGTTTGATCACAATGGATCTACATATAAGGGTAGAGAGATTGAGCACATTTCTTGGAGCATCCAGATCCAAGGTCCGGAGTTTTGCAGTGACGGAATATTGCTGGATGTATATCTTGGCCGAGGTTTTTGGAAACGTTTGTACCGCTCACCTTTCATGCTTTCGGCAAATTTTTGACTCCATCAAAGAAAACAAAATGGATTGGGTGTAGATATTCTATTCCTCGCTTGACTTTAGAAACAAACAATTATGTAATTAAGGGTGAGCTTATCATTATATTAAAATATTGAGGCTTTTTTTAGGTTGTTTGCTGAGCCACTAATATGCACTGCCATCTTTTTGTATTTTTAAATGCAACATGGTTTTTGGTGTGTCATATTTTTCTTTGTTTTCTACTCATACCTCAAACTTCACATAGCCATGCCCAAATTTTAACTTGTGAAATATGAGACTGGTTTCACTATTTTTCCTATTGAAAAGTGTACTAAAAAATTGGGCTATGCTCAAATTTTAACTTAAAATATGAGTTTGGTTTCACTATTCCTATCTAAAAAGTGTACTCACAAATTGGGTAGTTGTGAGCCTTTGAGCAATCTTAGTTAGAAAATTTTAGTGAGGGGCAATTGTTTTGACACCGACCATAGGTAATTAAATTTTCATATACAAGTCATGGGTAATTTTAGTGCATATATGTGTGTCCATAGGTATTAAGTTTTTGAATTTTTTCATCTTAATAAAAGAACTTTTATCAAAGTTATGGGGAAACCTTAAGAAAAGTATTTTACCAAGTACAAAATATCCCCTTAAGAAAAATGGTTCCCTTCTTATTAGTTTAATAATTATTTAAATTAAAAAAAATATGGTATGTATGGTTAAGGATTGTATTTTTGAGAAAATTTTCCAAACTAAAAACAATAATCGGTATCTCTAAGAAATTGTTTTTTGGCATTATTAAGAGAATGCTTCACACTGTTGAATTGCATCATATCTTACAATACATAATGAAATACATATTGCATTTAACAGTTTAATAAGAAGTGTCCTTATAATATATATAGAGAGAGAAGATATGGAAAATTTAATTTTATAAGAAATTAATTTATATTTTTATTGAAAAATTAGCTTTATAAAAAGTGCAATTAATTTTTTATAAAAGTCTTGAAATATAATTATAAAAATATAATGTTCTTGGAAGAAAATTCAACTTCTAAAATTTTCTGTCAAGCTTTCAAATTTTTAAAATTTTACATTATTTGGCATCTCTTTTTACTTTTTAATTAATTTAAAATATTTTAAATTAACAAATTTATATACTTTATGATGAAAATAAATTAAAAATGTATAGTTGTATATAAAAAAGATATTTAAAATTTATTTTATCTAATTATTTTTATCTATTTAATAAATTTTAATAATTCATTATCATAAATAAATTATATAATCATGAGTGAACATAATAATCCTTGCTAAAGGTTTTATGAAAAGAGTTGGAAATAAGAGAAATGTTAATCGCAATAGACCTACATAAAAATATAAACCTTTTATTTTTTAATCTTGGCTCATACAAACACTAATTGAGACTTTATGTGAGCAGTTGAAATAATTAATTTTACAATGGGCCTAGTATTCTCGAAATTTCTCACTTTGACACTTCATTCACATATAATCCCTTTTTCAAAAAGCATTAAACTAGGTACCTTTTTTTTTATCAAAATTTAATGTATTTGTCTTCATTCGTTGACCACCTTTGTTTATTTGATGTTTTTCAAATGGTTAGTCTTATATGTTTTTGAATATATCCATAATATCAGCAAGGAATTCAAATGTTGAGATGTCCCAGAAGAGGAAGCCTCATTAATTTATTTTTCTCTTTGGTTTTCATTCTTACTTGATATCATCGAGAAATACTTTGATCGAATTTTTGCAAGCACAACGATAATGGTTGAGGATATTGATAGGCGGGCTATCAAATATTTCAAGAAGATGATTTCAAGCAGGCACTCTTTATTTACACGCTGGAAATCGGCGTTGACCCTCCCAATGTCGGCTTTTAGGTTGACAGGGCCCTGGCGAAGATTGAACTCGAGAATTTCTGCGGTAAACTCAAAACCATGATCTTCTAATTCATGCCTAGAATAATGCTAGTGCCTTTTAATTTTTTATTTTGTCAATGTCCCTAGGGTTTTAAACTATTCAGTTATCTGTCAAATGATTTACGTGTGTTTCTATAATTACTTTTAAGCTGGCATGTTTTTCGTGTTTTTAAAATGGGGGATCAAATTCTAACATGAAAAAATAGAATATTTGTCCATGCTTCAAGAAATTATACATTATTCTTGTTTTGCGGTTTACTTGGTTTGGTTACGAGGTCGAATAAAATTGACAGAAATATTAATGCATATAAAGGGAAAGACAGTTGGAAAATTGACATGCAACGTTAATCATTTGGTGAGAACACCTAGCATATTGTGGGTGAAGGAGGGAGCATATCCCTACCACAAAGAAGTTATTAATGCAAGGCACATCGAAGGATCCTCGACCAGAGGGGGAATCAACAAGAGTAACGGAGCGGACAGGTAACCAACAAGATTAAGAGAATTATTTGGCCTATGGTCACTATGCAAATTGAAATGTAAATAAAAAACATGTGATGTGGATCGTAATTGTTTCTAATAATATGGAATGAAATTCATAAATGATGTGGAAATGGTCTAATCATCCAAGGAGGGAACATATGAGGTTGAATAGTCCCCACACGAGATGCAAATCCTCGGGATAAAAGTATCCAAGAAAGGGTGCACTACGGGAAGAGTAACTCCCAAGGAATCTCAATGAGAGGCCTCAAGTTAAAATAGCCAAGTAGGGTGCATTTGTGAAGTGTAACCCGCAAATGAATGTATGACAGCTTATGACATAATCTATGACAAGCTATGGCAATCTATGAGAACTCCTCATCCTAAATTTAGCCAAGGAGGATGCATGAAGGGTGATTGGGCCGATAAGTGATTGGGCATGAAGGAAACCCCTAATTGGAATTAGCAAAGGTGACTAAGGTATTATTTGGGAAAATATAACATTATAAGGGAGGTTATGTGTCATGAATAATGATTCTCTCCAATAATTTGAATTTTATTTTATTTTTGTGAGAGAAATTTAGAATGAGGAGGAAAGTCCTCAATGAAGTTTATAAAAAGGAATGCAAGAACATGGGATAGTTATTTTGATCATTTGCAATTCAAATTTGAGAGATATTGAGATTCTCATTATTGAGAGATGTTCCCCTTGCAATCGTAACTACTTTTGGCGGTGAAATATTACACCCTATATAGCATCAGAGGAGGAATGACCATGATTTCACTACAAAGGTTCAATGTAATGAGGTTATGTTCGTGTTTGGTTAAACGTTTGAGTTCACACTGGAGTGATTGGGATCTGAGTCAGTAGTAGTGCAAATTGTTTGTGTTCGATCTTTGTTAATGTGTTCATAACTTGATAGGTACACAAATAGACAAGAATGTGTGAAATTGTTGTTTAGAATCCATGACAATTGAATATGTTGAGAGGGAATACTACCATTCACAAATATTTATCAAATGTGCTCTTGGGTATTTATCCAATAATTCCTTTAGCCATCTTGAATTGGACACACAAAACTACCAATGCTGAACTTCGATATACGTCGACATTTTTTTTTCACCATTAAGTAGTTTAATGGTTGGTTAAGAGGGGGTTTTAACATTCACCCTTGGTGAATGTTAAGGGGAATGTTAAAACCCCCACGGGGTCCCTTATAGTAGGAGAAACACCCTTGGTGTTATTGTCTTTGAGTTTGATAGCAAGAAGCATCATTTAGTCAAGGAAAGAAGGGAGACAAGGACATGGTGTGGTTGGGGATACTATCAACAGATGGAGTGCAAAGAGGTACAACCACCTATCCTACATGCACAATGAAGAGAGAAATTTAATGCATATAACAATATTGGTGATGGCGATTGCTAGAGTTTATTATGTGGAAAGAGGGACATAGGTGACAGTGACAACTACACGAGGAGGGGCTTGTGCATTTTTTTACACCCACAAGGAACACAATGCTCTCCTAAACAAGACTACAAATAAGTGTCAAAAAAAAAGCTTGTGCAAAAAAAGAGAGTGCCAACAACCAAAGCAAGCATGTAGCCAAAGCTAAGGAGCACAAGGTTGAGGCGTTGGAGGTCACAAAAAAGGTGGACCACCACAAAAATATTAAAAAGAAGGGGGGCTATGAGGGAAAAATCTTTAAAATGGACACAAAATGGGTCAGATCATTCGCAAAAAGATCACAACCGACTCTATTAGTAACCATAAGAAGGCACCCCAAAAAACATGAGTGGAACTTCAAGCTCACATAATGAATGCACACAATAGAATAAAAAAGACATCTGAAAAGTATCATAAAACAACAAAATGATGGCCGAAAAAAGAAATTAGAGTGCATAGTTTGTGAGAAAATTTTATCAACAAAGTTAATTTACCCATTTTAAATGGAATACCACGACATAAAACTTTAGATTTTATGCAAATAAGTCATATTTCAACCAAATGAATGGGAAATCACAATTTAATGTAAACATTTGAAACGCCATGGAATTCTTCGTTTTTCTCCACAGTGCACAAATATTGTTGAAATGAACAATAATCTTAGATATTCAAAGTCTAAAAACAAGGAATCCAAGATCCGAGTCCAAAACCAAAACAAGTATTCTATAAATCTCTTCAAATGATCAATATCTCTACTCGGGTTGTCCATACAAAACAATAGAAAAATTTTGCATGCATTTAAAAAAATCCCCCAAAATTTCCATAGGCTACTCAAAATTCTCGTTGACACCTTCCAAGAGGTTTTGTACCCCTAATGGCTTGACATCTCTCTTTACAGGTTGATCAGGTCCATCCAAGACACCCCTCACCTCCACTCGTGGTTATTCTCTTCTTCAAGCCCTTGGCTCTCGATCTGTGGTCGTGGATCGTTCCAAATCCATTCAATTTGTTCCTTATCGTTTGATACTAAGAAGCTTCATTTCTTCAAGGAAATAAGTGACAGAAGCATGTGGTGTGGTTTTGGATACTATTAACAAATGGAGCTCAAAGAGGTACAACCACCTATCCTACATGCACAATGAAGAGAGAAAGTTAATTCATATAACAATATTGGTGATGTCGGTGGCTAGAGTTTATTATGTGGAAAGAGGCACATAGATGACAATAACAACTACAACAGGAGGGGCTTGTGCAATTTTCTACACCCAGAAGGAAGACAATGCTCCCATAAACAAGACAATAAACAAGCATCCAAAAAATAAAAGCTTGTGTCCAAAAGAGAGTGCCAACAACCAAAATGAGCATGTATCCAAATATATGGAGCACAAGGCTAGGGCATTGGAGGTCACAAAAAAGGTGGACCACTACAAGAAGATTGAAAAGAAGAGGGGCTATGAGGGCAAAAGCCTTAAGATGGACGCAAGATGGGTCAAAGCATTCCCAAAAAAATGACAAATGACTCTAGTAGTAAGCATAAGAAGGTACCCCCCCCAAAAAAACAGTGGACCACGATGATCACATAACCATGGCATAAAAAATACACCACAAAAGTATCATAAAACAACAAAACCATAGCCCAAAAACCAAAATGGAATACATAATTTGAGAGAAAATTTTATCAACAAAGTTAATTGAACCATTTTAAATGGAATGTACCAAAACATAAAAGTTTATATTTGGTGCAAATGAATGGGAAACCACAATGTAACAAACATTTGAAACACCATGGAATTCTTGGTTTTTCTCCACAGTGCAGAAATATTGCTGAAATGAACAATAAGCTTAGATATTCAAAGTCTAAAAACATGGAATCCAAGGTCTGATTCCATAACGAAAACAAGAACAAGGGTTCTATAAAGACCTTCAAATGATCAACATCTCTACTAGGGCCATCCATATAACAAAACAATAGAAAATTTTGGCATGCAATTAAAAAATCCTCCATAGTTTCCATAGGCTACACAAAATTGAGGTTGACACCTTCCAAGAGGTTTTGTACCCCTAATGGCTTCCGAGGTCTCTCTACAAGTTGATGATATTCATGTACAAGACACCCGTGACCTCCGCCCGTGGTTGTTCTCTTCTCTAGTCCCTTGGCTCTCGATCGGTGGTCGTCGATCCTTGCAAATCTCGTCAATCTATTCCTTAAACCACCACCCTCTTCCACGAATATGTCATGACCTTAGATTATTATTAGCTACATATTTTATGTTTATGTTAATTCAATTTTAATATTATTTTATTTTATTTATCATATTATTGTTTTTTATATTTTAAAGAATAGGATTAAGTTTCATATAACTATTGTTATTTCAAGAGTAAAATTATCTCCATATAAAAATAGAAAGAGACATTATACCAATAGAAAAGATAAAAATAAAATATAAAAGTTTTATATAATTTAAAAGTTTTATATAAGATACATGCAAAATATTAAAGTAATTATAAAGATAATGTGGTCACTTAATCTCCCTAGTAATATACTTAATCTACCTAGTAATATATGAATGAAACCTGTAAACCTACTCTACCCTTGTAACCTATTATTTAACAGCATTCTGCGTCATCATCGCCATCGCTAAAATATTGCATCTCACCATCGTCATATAGGCGTCACTAAAGTATTTCACTCCACTATTATGCTCGTGTATATAGTTAATTTTGGTATCATGTTCATGTAGAAGTGTCGTTGACCGCTCGTCGTTACCCCAATCCCGCACAGCCCAATCAGGTGGCAACGCAGGTGGAAATGACCTGCTGTTCTGAATACATCTCAGTTCACCCTCAATCCTGGAGTGCAAGATGGGAGTGGGAGTTTCCCTTTTGGGTTTTGCTTTTCCATTTGCACGCTCGTCTAGGTTCACTTGTTCTAATTCCTTACAAACAACAACTCCAACCTGGTTCTTGATTGTCCATGCATTATGAACACTCTCCTCCTTTTTCAAGGGCGAGGGGGACGAGATATTGGATCCGAGATGGAATGAATTAATGTTTTTCCCTTCCTCATATTTGGCTACAATGAATGAGTGATTTGGTCTCTGTGGTGTGAGAACAAGCATTTCTCTACGAGGAAGCTCTTTCTGGTCTTCCTTTGTTATCAGGGTAGGAAGCTTGGACTTCACCTCTTTCTTCCCATAAATGTCGTTGAGATTTAGCGGGGCGAACTTCTTGCTCCCTCATCCCATTTAGATTTCAATAACACCACCCCTATCAGAAAACTCCATATCAATAACCCTCAGCAAATCAGAGACGGATCACATCTAATCCTAGAGGAAATGATATCTAACGTTTATTTTCAGTGAAATGATATCAACATGCAATAGCCCAAGATATCAGTGCCTAGTAGCAGGATGAGCTTTTTGCAGGGTCTCCACGGCAGCCTGTTTCCCAGGTCTCAGTTTTCTGAAGGTTACACGTGAGGGGAGCGTAGCCTTTCAAGTTGCCTCTAAAGTCGGTGCGTCTTCCTTTTAAGGAGGAGTTGGCCTAGTTCCTTTTCTTTTCAGCTCATGTTGATTAGCAGCTTATTTTGGAGTCCAGTAAGTCTAATATAGTTAAAAAAAACACTAGCTGAAAATAAAAATATGAAATACTTTTGTTGGCCATCTTCACAGGAGTAGTCGAGGGACTCGCAGAAGTTAAGTTGGTTCTTGGTTTTCTAGTTTTCCAATAGAGAAAGCACATTACAACACTCCACATGGAAGGAAAATATAAGAGGAAGAGATGCGAATTAAGAGATGGATGGCTAGGTAGGTTGTGGCATTGGAGTTACCAGAGCATGCACACATGCCTGCATGAGCATAGACGCCCGAATAACATCCAACAACTAGCTAGCATGCTAAGTTTACATTATAGTTTTTTTTATGGTTATAGTTAAATGCAAAGCTAAAACATTAAGTGTTGGTTGATTAATGTTAGACTTATATCTAGCATTACTTAGAATTTGGATAATATTCAAAACATATGCTCTCCAAACATACGATCGAAGCTTTAAAAATCTATTTTCCACATGCTTTGCGTTCGGATGAGGCCAAATAAGAACACAAACAACTCTATTGGATGATATAAAAGTTCAAATATTTTCATTGGTTGAAATAAATGTTGAAAACAAGATGCAGAGAATACTTTGGTTAAATATTTTTTTTCAAGAAAGGAATAATAGAAACGGTGGCAAGCCGACTCATAGAGTCCATGCAGCCGTGGGAAGGGACTAATAATAAGGCATGCTTCTAGCAGTACTGTACTTTTAGGAGTCCCACTGATAAGCAACAAACTTGAGTTTGATCTTATAGTTTCATAAATAGTTTTATTGCATGTAGTTTAAAGTTCTTAAAAATATCAAGTTCGATAAGCGCTTAACCTTCTCACTCACTAAGCAAGTAAAACTGTTTATGAAACTCAAACATCAAACTAAAGTCTACTGCTTATCGGTGAGACTCCTAAAAGTACACTACTGCTAGAAGCATAAAAACTCTTTCTGAAATCAGCCAGGGCCTGACCAATAGTGCCATAAAAGAGCAATGGTTTTAGAATTCGACATAAACATCAAGCCACGTTTGATCACAATGGATCTACATATAAGGGTAGAGAGACTGAGCACATTTCTTGGAGCATCCAAATCCAGGGTCCAGAGTTTTGCCGTGACGAAATATTGCTGGATGTATATCTTGGCCGAGGTTTTTGGAAACGTCTATACCGCTCACCTTTCATGCTTTCGGCAAATTTTTGACCACATCAAAGAAAACAAAATGGATTGGGTGTAGATATTCTATTGCTGGCTTGACTTTAGAAACAAACAATTATGTAATTAAGGATGAGCTTATCATTATATTAAAATATCAAGGCTTATTTTAGGTTGTTCGCTGAGCCACTGATATGCACTGCCATCTTTTTGTATTTTTAAATGCAACATGGTTTTTGGTGTGTCATATTTTTCTTTGTTTTCTACTCCTACTGAAAAGTGTACTAAAAAATTGGGCTATGCTCAAATTTTAACTTAAAATACGAGTTTGGTTTCACTATTCCTATCTAAAAAGTGTACTCACAAATTGGGTAGTTGTGAGCCTTTGAGCAATGTTAGTTAGAAAATTTTAGTGAGGGACAATTGTTTGACACCGACCATAGGTAATTAAAGTTTCATATACAAGTCAGGGGTAATTTTAGTGTCATATATGTGTGTCCATAGGTATTAAGTTTTTGAATTTTTTCATCTTAATAAAAGAACTTTTAACAAAGATATGGGGAAACCTTAAGAAAAGTATTTTACCAAGTACGAAATATCCCCTTAAGAAAAATGGTTCCCTTCTTACTAGTTTAATAATTATTTAAATTAAAAAAAATATGGTATGTATGGTTAAGGATTTTATTTTTGAGAAAATTTTCCAAACTAAAAACAATAACCAATATTTTTAAGGATTTTTTTTTTTTTGCATTATTAAGAGAATGCTTGACAGTGTTGAATTGCATCATATCTTACAATACATAATGAAATACATATTGCATTTAACAGTTTAATAAAAAGTGTCCTTCTAATATATAGAGAGAGAAGATATG
>LPNX011210366.1:13155-29219 GCA_001517045.1 Pseudotsuga menziesii
AACAGATAATTCAAGATGAAGAAAAGAATGCTATGATCAAAGAATAACAGTTGATCATGGGGAATGATGTATACGATATGATTTCGAGACATCAAGGGAAGTACGTAGTATCTTCCATATGGATCTACAAGAACAAGTGTACAAAGCAAAGGTTCATGATTTGCCTCAGAAAGAATAGACTATGACATGACATACTCTATTGACAAGTATATATCAAGCATAGAGCCACCTGTACAAAATGAAGAGGGAAGATGATACTCCACTTCAGGGGGAGTGACTACAGAAGATATCTAAGTTCGACATGGTATGACATGATGGACAGCTTCCTGCTGGATCGAGACTTTACCAAGAGTAAAGAGGGTTCCAACCTTCAAGATTGAATGCAGAAGACTAGGATATGTTGATGACCCGACAAGACAAACTCATGGAAGATGTTATGATGAAAGAATCTAGAATGATGTTTGGGATACAGTTCCCAAACCAGAAGGAAAGAGTATAGTATCCTCCAAATGGATATGCAAAATAAAGCATGCAGCTGACGGAAGTATTGAGAAGTATAAAGCAAGATTTGTGGCTAGAGGTTTCTCTCAGAAAGAGGGAATTGATTATGAAGAGAAATTTGCCCCAGTAGCACGGTATACTTAAATTAGAGCTACCATGGCACTTGCATCCATGATGACGTGGGACTTACACCAAATGGATGTGAAAACAGCTTTTCTAAATGGTGTGATCAAAGAAGAAGTATACATAGAACAGCCACAAGGATTTGAAGTTGAAGATAGACATACTCATGTATGCAAGTTGATACACCTATATGTCACAGGAAGTTTTCAACATTTATCAGTAGCTTGGAACAACTACTCTTTAATGTCTTCATCTTCTCCATCATATGATCACTTGATCCTTTTGCAGCAACGCTTTGATCTTTCAATCCTTCGTGGCAGCACTTCGATCTTCTGATCCTTAGCAGCATCACTTTGATCTTCTCGATCGACAACGTCAGCATTTTAGTGTTTTCAATCAGCAACATCATCATCAACAATACTTTGACCTTTCGATCATCATCATCATCATTAGCAATACTTTGAGTTTTCGATCAGCAACATCATCATCAATACTTTGATCTTTCGATCAGCAACATCATCATCATTGGCAACAATTTGATCTTTCGATCAACATCATCATCAATACTTTGATCTTTCGATCAACAACATCATCATCGTCATCAACAATACTTTGAGCAACATCATCATCATACTCTGATCTTTCGATCATCATCATCATCAACAATACTTTGATCTTTCGATCAACAACATCATCATCGTCATCATACTCCGATCTTTCGATTAGTAACATCATCATCATCAGCAACAACCTGCAATCCACAATACGAAGAAGAATATCTTCGTATCACTTTTGGACTTAAGTCCAGGGATGATACAATCCTACAACATTCATGGGGACCGAAGTCTCCGAATACATTTTGAACAAAAGTTCAGGGATGATGCAATCCCACGACATTCTCGGGGACCAAAGCCTCTAGATACTTTTCTGAACCGAAGTTCAGGGATGATGCAATCCCACCACATTCTTGGGGACCGAAGCCTCCGGATACCTTTCTGAACCGAAGTCCAGGGATGATGCAATCCCACCACATTCTTGGGGACCAAAGCCTCCGGATACCTTTCTGAACTGAAGGTCAGGGATGATGCAATCCCACCACATTCTCGGGGACCGAAGCCTCCGGATACCTTTATGAATCGAAGTTCATGGATGATGCAATCCCACCACATTCTCAGGGACCGAAGCCTCTGGACACCTTTCTGAATTGAAGTTCAGGGATGATGCAATCCCCCCACATTCTCGAGGACCAAAGCCTCCAGATACCTTTCTGAACTGAAGTTCAGGGATGATGCAATCCCACCACATTCTCGAGGACAGAAGTCACCGGATCACTTTTGGACAAATGTCCCGAGATGATACAATCCCTTTTCATTCTCGAGGACCGAAGTCATCAGATCACTTCTGGACAAATGTCCCGAGTTGATACAATCCCTCTTGATTCTCGAGGACCGAAGTCACTGGATCACTTTAGGGCAAGTGCCCAGGGATGATACAATCCCACTTCATTCTCGAAGACCGAAGTCACCGGATCACTTTAGGGCAAGTGCCTAGGGATGATACATTCCCACTTCATTCTCGAAGACCGAAGTCACCGGATCACTTTAGGGAAAGTGCCCAGGGATGATACAATCCCACTTCAACATCACTGCTCCCCCTTTCAAGGAAGGTCTTTCCGGACAACACCAAGCTTGTCTCGAAAGTGTTCGAACTTTATCCGAGACAGAGGCTTCGTCAACACATCAGCAACTTGCTCATCAATACTCACATACTGGGGCTTTATGGCTCCCTTCTGTATCATATCTCGGATGTAGAAATACCGGATTTCTATGTGCTTCGATCTATCGTGAAACACTGGGTTCTCCGTAATCTTTATACAACTCAGGTTATCACATAGAATCACAGTGCTATCCAACTCTAGGTTGAATAAGCCTGACATCAGCTTCCGAAGCCATAGGGATTCACAACTAGCAGAGCAAGCTGCTATATATTCTGCTTCAGCCATGCTAAGAGCAACACTGGATTGTTACCTGTTAAACCATGAAATCATAGCAGATCCCAGACTACAACATCCACCTAATGTGCTTCTTCTGTCTGAGACACTTCTAGCCCAATCTACATCTGTATATCCATATAATTTGTAGTCATGATCTCTACCATAGTAACATCCCAAATCTGTCGTACCTTTTAAGTACCTCATTACATGCTTTGCAACTATCAGGTGAACACATATAGGGTTACCTAGATACCAACTCAAGGTGTTCACAGCAAAACAGATGTCTGGTCTGGTATTTGTTAGATACATCAACGACCCAATATTCTATCTGTATCGAGTTACATCCATTAACTCTGATATCTCATTAGACAACAGCTTCATGTTGGTATCCATGGGTGTGGCCATGGCTTTACAATCCAACATATCAAATTCTCTTTAAGATTTCCACAGCATACTTTCCCTGGTTCGGAAAGATTCTTTCTGAACTCTTCCACACTTCCATCCCGCGGAAATAAAGCACCAGTCCAATATCTTTTCATCTCAAATTCTTCAGCTAGCTTCTTCTTGCAATATGTGATTTGTTTCTCATTCTCTGTCAGAAATAGGTCATCCATATATAGTAATAGTATGACAGGTTCATTTTCTATAACCTTGAAGTAAAGGATAGGGTCGACTTTACTCTTGGTAAAGTCCAAGCTCGTCAAGAAACTATCTATCCTTCCATACCAAGCTCTAGGAGCTTGCTTCAGGCCGTACAAGGCCTTCTTCAACTTGCATACGTGAGTTACTTTGTTTGTCGACTTCAAATCCCTGTGTCTGTTTGATGTAAACCTCTTCCTCAATCATACCATTCAGGAAGTTTGTCATTACATCCATTTGGTGTAGATCCCACTTCATCATGGAAGCAGGTGCCATGATAGTTCTGATGGAAGTGTACCTTGCTTCCTGGAGCAAGTGTCTCTTCATAATCAATTCCCTCTCTCTGAGAGAATCCTTCAGCCACAAATATTGCCTTACTTCCATCAACAACATATTTTTGTCTTGCAAGTCCACTGGGAAGATACCACGCTCTTGCTTTCCGGTTTGGTTACTATATCCCAAATGTCATTCTAGTATTCTTCTATCATTCTGTTAGGTCATCAACATATCCTAGTCTTCTGCATTCAATCTTGAAGGTTTGAACCCACTTTACTCTTGGTAAAGTCTCGGTCTATCAGGAAGCTGTCCATCATGTCGTACCATGTCGAACTTAGAGATCTTCTGTAGTCACTCCCCCTAAAGTAGAGCATCATCTTCCCTCTGCATTCTTTACTGGAGTGACAAGTAGCATCCTATGCTACTGTGTATCCATCTTACGTTACTAGATACCAAGATCCCTTTATCTTGAACTTTGTCGAAAAGTTCCTCTTGCACCCATCTATGAACTTGTTGTCTTCTATAGGTTTCCATCTTCAACCTTGTAGCAAAGGTTAAGATATTCATCACTCTAGGTGATCTTGTCAAGCTCCTGGATGTGCTTTTCTATGGGTGCCTTCTGAGATCGTACAAAGCATATTCTGTACAGGTGGTTCTTTGCTTGATATATACTTCTACTGAAGAAGTGTGTCTGGTGAATAAAGTATGTCATGCCATAGTCTATTCTTTCTGAGACAAACCACAAACTTTGCTTTGTACACTTGTTCTTGTACATCCATATGGAAGACACTACGGACTTCCCTTCAGGTCTCGGAACCATATCGTAGACATCATTCCTCATGATCAACTGTTACTCTTTGATCATAGCTTCTTCCATAGCTGGAAGGGTTTGCATCAATGATGTCACCCAACTGTGTTACACAACTAGAGTGTGTCCAAGGCCTCTTACTTTGTTTTGGAATTCTCGCCATACTTTTCTTCATCTTGAGTTATCTCTCGTACCCAAGCATATTCTGTACAGGCGGTTCTCTGCTTGATATATACTTCTACTGAAGAAGTGTGTCTGGTGAATAGAGTATGTCATGCCATAGTCTATTCTTTCTGAGACAAACCACAAACTTTGCTTTGTACACTAGTTCTTGTACATCCATATGGAAGACACTATGGACTTCCCTTCAGGTCTCGGAACCATATCATAGACATCATTCCTCATGATCAACTGTTACTCTTTGATCATAGCTTCTTCCATAGCTGGAAGGGTTTGCATCAATGATGTCACCCAACTGTGTTACACAACTAGAGTGTGTCCAAGGCCTCTTACTTTGTTTTGGAATTCTCGCCATACTTTTATTCATCTTGAGTTATCTCTCGTACCCAAGGTGGTCTTCATCTTTCGAGATGGATCTACCGCCCTCTGAAGCTCTTTCTTCCGTCACGGTGTCTCTGACCTTGGGAGCTTCAAGTTCGTGTTTATTGGAGTGAATCTTGAATTTTCATCACTTGTTCTTCGGAACAAGTCTCATTCTCCTTTTTCTTGTAGGTGGTTGTACAGGACCTTTCCTACAAGTCAAATGCATTAGTTGCATGGTTAGAACCATTTCATAGAACATATGCATAACGACAAATTCTTATGCATCATGCAATTGTTTAGCCAATACAACATTCATCCATATCTCACGGAAACTTTCTAGATGCCTTCCATCTCTACCATGACATCATTGAGATTGTGCACTAATCCAATATGTCAACAAAGAGGTTTCATTGTAGATAAGTAGCAATGGAGAGTTGTATAGCACCACGAGCTACTTACCCATCACATGCATATTAGTAGTATATTGTCATTAATGCAAACATTCTATCATGCATAACACATCAACTGAATATAATCAAATGCATAACAAAACAATATCATGAAATGTCAATTGAATACTTATCTTTTATTCGTTTCGTGGGTAGACTCCTTGATCCTTCTGCTTCATCATCTTCTTCATTCATGACATCATCATTTCTTATCCAAATGCTAAGATGGATAAGAGGTTCTTCAAGAATTGAGTTCTTCATATTCCTCATCGCTTGAGGGATCTTCTTTGAATCATGAGCACTTGATCTTCAGTTGCTCCCATCTTCTCTTCTCTTATTATGAGTCCAGTTTTTTCTTGTTTAAGGCTTTAGCCTCATCTCCCTCTGGAACTGGAACCTCTCCACTTATGTAGGTGTCTAATTCATTTTCGGTTTAAGGTGTTCGCCTTCGTTTCGGATCTGGATGATCTAGGGTTTGTCAGAAAACCCTAATTTTCAAAACATGGAATATTTCAGATCTGATTGGATAGAAAGATGTGCCTCCTGAAGGTGAGCTGAGCAACATATTCATTTTTCCAAAACTGTGATCAGAATTGCAAAATATCTTATGCCCTAGTTTTCTTCAGTTTCTTCTGCAGAATGCCTGATATTGTTTCTGCAGTATCATCAAAATTACTGCTCCTCTGTGTCTGAAATTTCGTACTGAGGTATCCTTGTTTGTCTTCTTTTCAACACCGCAGGTTTGAGCAAAATTGGTTTCACCAAATGGGACTTATGCACGTTTTCCCACGGTGACTTATTTTAGGATTGTTCAGAAGAGCGAACTTGTACGGACTGCCACGTGTCACTGTTTCACCTTCGGGGTCTGGAATTTTACCACAGAAAGTACAGTTTGTGCCCTTTTTGGAACGGCTTGCGAACTTTCATTTAGACCTTCGTAGCCCGAGATATAGCAATTCTCCCTAGGTCACCTGTTTAATGCTGAATCTTGGGAGAGGCTGGAACCCTAACTTGGAGGAATCATATCGGAATATAGCGAATCTAAGGCTGAAACGTTTTCACAGTGTACATCAAGAATTTATCTTCAGACTGTGAAAGTTTCGGCTCTTGATCCTACTCCAATCTCGAGATATAGCAAATCTACCAAAACTACTAGTTTTAGTATTTTAGGGTTTTCAAGCATGAAACCCTAATCTTCAATCGCTGTAGCTGTAGCACTATTTCGTCTGCACAATGAGTTTTTTCAGGGTGGCTCTGATACCATGTTAAGTTTTTAATGGTTATATCATATCTTATAACATTTAGCATGATATCTAGAAAGTTCATTGATAGATCACTGAAAGATAGACAAGCACAACCACACAAAAGAACACAAATATTTATCCTGGGAAACCCTCATGGGAAAGAAAAACCAGCGAAAACTTCCTCTGTAAAAGATGTATAAAAGATAAAAGACAAGACCAAAAATCAGGTGCGCCCCCCTCCAGTAGATCTCTCTCTCTCTCTCTCTCCATGCGCTATGCACAAGTGAGTGTGTGTGTTCAAATGAGAATCGCCTCACCTCTACTTATATTCTTTCGTTCACTTGACATTTAACCCTGTCATGTAGGCTCGAGTAAACTTGTAGGATCAAGTAATCATAACCGTGTTAACTTAATATAATAATATATTCTGGAGGGTACTAATGACCCAACTTACAACGGAGGGGACTTCCTCATGACTCTTAGTAATTCTCCCGATAGGAATCATCGGGGTATAAGAAAATACAAGTGATTCTCCCAATAGAAACATTGGGGACCAATAAAATATATTTAGAATATTCTTCGAAGTTATAATAACTCAATAGGTAAAAAATATTGAAATAAAACTATACTAACCAAGTTTTCTTTTATGAAAGAAAAAAGACTAATCTACTCTAAACAACTATTATGCATGTAAAAGCAAAAAACAGAAAACAAAGGACGATACAGGCTTCCCCCAATTGGGGGGAGTGGGGTGTGGGAGCCTTTATCTCACTTGCTCTTTATTAACTTCCTTTACAATGCTTTTAAAAGAAAGAGTGCCTTTTGATCCTTGAAGAAAGGGTAAAAAAAGTCCTAAAAACTGCTTGGAAAAGAAGAGGAATGAAGGAGGGGGATGGCAGATGGATCGTGGGTGCTCTGAATGGCCCAAAGTTTGATGTTTCAGCAGCACTTCCCTCTCTTTTTCCTCCGACCTGCTAAAAACCAGCAAGTAAACAAGATTAAAAGATGGTGGTATGCTCAAAAATCAAATAAAAAATTTAAACTTTTGGTACTTAGAAAATTTTGGAAAATTTACTATGTATAAATACCAAAAAATTAAGCCTAGATCTAGTTAAACGATGAAGCTTTGAATGTATTTCTAGATCTATCTAACACGCTAAAACAAGTAGATTTGAATAAAGAAAACTTTAAGGAACTAGATCTAATTGATTAGCACAATCAAAACAAAGTAAACGGAAAGAAAAATAGAATTTGGGTTTGAAGAGATGGATGGAACAATTCAATTCCTTGCTTGATTCTTTTCTAATGGCTTTGGAGTCCTTGCAACAAATATTGGCTTCTAAAGAGGATGCCAAAGGAGGAGAAGAAGCAACTTAGTTCAAGGCTTCCTTTGGATCTCATGACCTACAAAACTATAAAACCACTCCTACAAAAATTGGATTAGATCTAGTATGTTTGAAGAAGAAAAAACTAAGGGAACCTCAATACAACTGAATATAGTCAGTTACTCCTATATATTTCCAATACAAATCATAAGCAAGCAACTTATAAACTGTAAATGGTTACTCTACGTATCATGAATGATCCTCTAAGCTAGATACATCAACACAAAATGAGCAATAGCAATTTTAAACAATACAATATCGCCTCATTAGCATAGCATTCATCCAATGGCACAAGGTAGACCTCCAAAGTCTTCAACTTTATTATTCAAAATAGCAACAGCATTACAATAGGCAAAGGTTCCTTCCATCCATCACAAGATGGAGCAAAGGACCCCTATTTATACAAAAGGGAGAAAGCTAATGAAACCCTAGCGAATTGCCAAAAGGAGGGGCACAACCACCAAATAGCTGGAGTCTGACTGCATTGATCTGAAGCTGAATTAGACTCCGGTAGTGTGTGATTGGGGTGAGGTGGCCTCCACCCAGGCAAGGCGCCCACCCCAATCATTGGTTTCATCATCCCACCAATAAAAACATGCCCAAAGAGGAAAAATGTCCAAGCTAGGTTAGGAAACGAAAATACCAAAGCTGAGTTAACTGTCGTGCTCCGATAATGATTCAGATCAAGTGGGTGATGATTGGAATCTTCCTAGATGCTCTTTTCCATGTCATTTAGCCCTTTACTTTATTCAATTTGGCTTATTTTGGAGAGTTTTTATTGATCTCCATTTAATATTTTCATGATTATTTTAAATAAATATTCCTCTTTTATTGATTTTGAGGAAATATTCAATTAAGTGCAAAATAATCATCAGAAACTTAGGAGAAGTGGTCCTAGGGGTTAAATGAATGTTTTGGCTTAGAAAACAAGTATTTATTTGTCAAAATCCACCCCCAAACCACTTAATTATTACAATAAAATGTTTAAATCTCATTATTTGACAGCTCCTCCAGTTTAGTGAAAGTTATTTTCTAGGGTTATATCAAGTGCATTCTTTTGATGTCTAATATGGAGGATGAAAAGAAAAAAAGTGGTGCTAAATTGGCCAGTAGATTACATCCCATTGATTTTTCAGACACTTCGGGTTTTCCTAATGATGATTTTGACTCAAGTGATGTATTTGAATATACCTGAGACTTTCTTGGAAATGGTGATTCATCCATCCTACACATCACATCTATCATCGATGTTTTGGTTAAAGCTGGTATTTATCATGAAGAACGCATGATGGAAATATTTGCTTGCACTTTGGATGGGGATGTGTTTGAATGGTTCTTTGAGGAGCTTCCTAGTAAAACCATGACTTTCCTTTTACACTTCTTTGAGATTTTTCTTAAACGATGGTGTCATGATAATGGTGATATTAAAAAGATTGTGGCTATGCTTCACATTGAAGAGATTCATGGAATATCAGTGATTGAGGACATTGTTGAAGACCCTCCTCATGTTACATTAACAAAAAATATGGAAGACATGGAGTGTTCTCATTATTATTACAGTGATGATGACCACATATGTATTCCAAACCTACCTCAAGAAGAAACGATTACAGAACCTTTTAAACAAACCTATGGTAAAGTCAGTGTGGTGTACGATGACACTCCACTATATGGTGATGAAGGTTTGGAAAGATTTACTCCTTGTAATATATTTGAAACCAAACCTATCAAGGAGGACTGTTATGAGCATGAGGTGGAAAGGTGTAGGCATGGACATGATGCAGTATCCCTCATATATGATAATGATGGGGATGATAACTATTGGACCTTTATTGAAAATCCCATCCATGAGACTTTTGGAAAATCTTGTTGAGAGTCCTATCTATGATACGTCTAGAGAAGGGAGTGTTGATCTTGAGACCTCCGGAAATCTTGGTATATAAAAGGAGCATTTTGAATTTTGATATGATCATTCAGAAACACACACAAGTATCAGTAATGAAGATCCGGTGAAGCAATGCAATGATGAGCCGGATGGGATGAAATTAATTAAAGATCTATCTTAGCCATCGTCTTCACATACAGATGTTCCTTATGTTTTGGAGGAGTTTGGGGCTTACATAGAGTTATCAGTGAATAAGCCCTTTTGATGATTATGATGATCTGCCTCATCATACAGATTTGTACATCAGTCCTTTCAAATCTTGGATAGAGGAAGCCTCCGAGAGGGCTTTCCAGTTTAGGAAATAGTTCGATGACCTTCTCCATGATTACAATCTCTCAGCCAGTCCTCCCATCTTGGAGTTTCATGTGGGTTTGCATTTTTTTTAAATGTCTCCTTTGGCTGGTAACCAAAGATAAGGCAAACAATATTAAAATTGATAAAATGCTTAGATTGTTACATTGGATATTTGATTTTACTTAGAAGTTTATTTTGTCATGCTTAAAGTAGGAAAATAAGCTCCTTAAAGTGAGCATTTACTTTCTGCATTTTATTTCAGTACTTAAGAATAATACTCTCTTTCGTTAATTAGTTTGAATAAAGCAACTTATGGTTCATTGGATATTTTCAAAAAACTTGTGCTACTAAGGTTTTTTCTGTCAAGTTGAGATGTTTTAACTTTTTACAGATTATAAGAACTGAAGATTCTGGTGTTCTCGTATGCTCTCCTTGCCTAAGAGACTAGATCGAGCACACGTCCCGCAGTTGGAGCTAGATGTTATCCACTAATTTTTTACTTAGTGGATTTCCAGTGAGCCGCTGAAGTCATGAACAAGCCAATTGTTCATTATCAGTGATCAAAAGGTTCCGCAGTTCATCAGGGCCTTTTTTGGGCCTCTTTTTTAATAAAATGCATGTACATATCCCTTGGGGGTGTTGTAATAAATTGTCTAACAGGACAAAATTGTTGAATTATTATAACTTCGAAGAATATTCTAAATATATTTTTAGTGGTCCCCGATGCTCCTATGGGGAGAATCACTTGTATTTCTTTGTACCTCGATGTTCATATCGGGAGAATTACTAAAAGTCATGAGGAAGCCCCCTCCGTTGTAAGTCGGGTCATTAGTACCCTAGTTGTGGTTACTCGAGTCTACATAACTGAGTCAAATATTAAGTGAGCGAAAGAATATAAATAGAGGGAGGCACTCCTCATTTGAGACACACACACTCGCTTGTGTAGCACATAAGAGAGAGAGAGAGAAAGAGCTGTAGCTGGAGAAAGAGGAGGATCAGTCTTTTGGGTTTTATCTTTTTATCTTTTGGGGTATTTATATTGAGGAAGCTTTTGCTGGGTTTTTCCCATTAGGGTTTTCCCAGGATAAATCTGTGTTCTTTTTGTATGGTTGTGCTTGTCTATCTTTCAATGATCTTTTGGATTATGGCTATTAGAGCCACCCTGAAAGAAGTCATTGTGCAGCCGAAATAGTGCTATAGCTACAGCTATTGAATATTAGGGTTTCATGCTTGAAAACCCTAAAATACTAAAAATGGTAGTTTTGGTATATTCACTATATCTCAAGATTGGAGCAGGCTCAGGAGCCGAAACTTTCATAGGCTGAAGATAAATTCTTGATGTACACTGTGTAAAAGTTTCAGCCGCAGATTCACTATATTCTAGGTGATACAATTCCTCCAAGTTAGGATTCCAGCCTCTCTCAGGATTTAGCCTTAAACAGGTGACCTAGGGAGAATTGCTATATCTCGGGTTACGAAGGTCCAAACGAAATTTCGCAAATGTTACAGAAAGGACACGGACTGTACTTTCTATGGTAAAAATTTCAGACCCTGAAGATGAAACCGTGACATGTGGCAGTCTGTACAAGTTTTCTCTTCTGAATAGTCCTGAAATGAGTCACCTTGGGAAAACGTGCATAAGTCCCAATTGGTGGAACTAATTCTGCTCAAACCTACGGCATTGAAAAGTAGACAGATGAGGCTACCTTAGTATGAGCTTTCAGATACAAAGGAGTAGTAATTTCGGAGATACCGCAGAAACATATTAGGCATTCTGCAGAAGAAACTGAAGAAAACTAGGGCATCAGATATTTTGCAATTCTGATCACAGTTTTGGGAAAATGAATATGCTACTCAACTCGCCTTCAGGAGGGACATCTTTCTATCCAATTAGATTTGAAAGATTCCAAGTTTTGAAAATTAGGGTTTCTCTAACAAACCCTAGATCAGCCAGATCCGGAACTAGAACAAACACCTCAAACCAGTAAGATCTAATCTTTTTCGATTTACATTTGAGGTTCTCACTTCAAAATAACCTAGTACCCCAGCTTGATGAAAATCTTGGTGAAGCTGAAAACTTCCAAGCATGGAAGCATAGGATTTCACTGGTTCTTAAAGAAAATGAATTGGACACCTACATATGTGGAGAGGTTCCAGTTCCAAAGGGAAATGAGGCTAAAGCCTTACACAAGAAGAAACTCAACTCATAATAAGAGAAGAGAAGATGGGAGTAAAAAAGGTAAAAACTAGAAAAACTAAGGTCATCCAAGAAAAAAAAAATTTGTCCCCGGCAACGGTGCCAAAAGATGTTGTCCGCCGATTGCACACCAGCAACAGAAATCTTCCGAAAGTTGTCTCCTCACTTGAGAAAGTGGGAGAGGTGTGGCCTTGGGGGCAAGCACAGAGCCAGGTACTGTCACCTACTCCTAGCTCCTCCGTTTAGGCTAACTCCTAACGAAGCCAAGGGGGGTCGTCCCTAACAAAGTTTACTATGGCTCAAAGTGTTTAAGTGTTTTTGATGTTATGATGCGGATGGGTGTTTTTTAGGAGTTTTTGAATGATTACAACTTTATAATAAAATGAGCAATCCACGTTGCGATTACAAAACACAAGATTTGAGACGAACAATACAAAGATGACTTGGAAATTAAAGGCATCCACAGATAGATAATGATTTAAGCAAACATTAGGGACAAATGGTCCAGATCAAGACGATGCATGGAAGTTTAAGACCAGTGCCAAAATAGAGTCAAAAAGTGCTTGTGAATGCTAGAATACAAGTCTCAATAGTAATGTTTGTGAGATCGTTTTGCAATTGTTCTTGGTTTATTTTATTGTAAATTTTAAAGATGATCTTGCTTAAGGTGTCTAGGAAACTTAATCGAAAATACTTTCAGTGGCTCCACTTGAAGACATGACGGACCTGTCTGGAATCACAAGGTAGGTGTTCAGAGAATTTAACCAGCGAGTGTCCAGATTGGGTTGCCCGGCGCCCACACTTGGAATTTACCCACTACCTGAGTATTTATTGAGATAACGCTGGTGCGTTGGTTATGGGGTGAAAGTTTTATTACGTTATCACTTGCAAGATTAACAGTCCAGTGCCGTTTCTGGGTACTCTGATTTTTTAGGTCGATGAGAGCATACTCCGGCAAGGAAACAACGAGATAAATTAATTAGAGGGGGAGTGTGAGTTGCAAATTTTAAGTTAGGAGCACACAGTTCAACTCTCTGACAGAGAGCGCTCTTGACTTCATCTTATGACGGAAGTTCAAGAGACATTAACTATTCTATATGCCTAATGCAACGAAAATGCAAATCTAACTATGCTCTCCGACATAGAGTGCTCCTGACTTGGGTTATGGCAAGTTTAAGAGACTTTGGTTTATTTTAAGAGACAATCAGATTGCACAAAAGAAACCAAATGATAGCTCAACGAAATTGATAAACAGTGACTAGCAATTAATAAATTACTTGCAAAGCGAACTAATTTAGCAATTAGTGGAAATGAAAACTAAGTCTAATCAAGAGAACTAAGCTAAGTGCTTTAAGTTAAAACTATACTAAGTAAAAATGAAAAGGAACACAAGACACACTTCCCCCAAATAGGGGAAGTAGAAAAGATGGGAGCCTTGCTCCCACTAGCCTTTTTATTAATAATTTACAATGCTTGGGGATTTTAACCCTTGAAGAGAACTTTTAAAAAAATCAAAACGATGAAGAAGCCCTAATGGCTTGTACAAAAAAAAAGGATGTGGTTTGTCTTCTTGTTGGGAAATTTTTCTTCAATATTTCCAAGTTTTTATACTTGTCTTTGGTTGACCTCTTCTTCAGTATCTGCTCAAAATGAACAATAACTCAAGCACCCATTATTTGTTAATAAAATCAAAGTAAATCTAGATGTGAACAAAAATGAAATTATTCTAAGTGCAAAAAAATACCCTTTTAAAATGTAAATTTTTTAGTCTTTTTGAAGCAAAACTAGATTCAAAACTTTTACAGGCAAAGTGGGAAAGATGAAGAAGGTAAAATGGAGCAAAAAGAGAGCAAAAAAGAGGGCTGAAAAAAGTGAGGAAAAGAGGAAAAAGGGGAAAGTGAACAACAGTATAGAAGGCTGCAAAAGAGAGAGAGAGAGAGGGAAAAAGAGGGCAGCGAAAGAAAGCTAAGAGGGCAGCGAAAGAGGACTAAGAGGGCAGCGAAGAAGAGCTGCAAAAGAGAGAGAGAGAGAGGGAAAAAAGAGGGCAGCAAAAGAGAGCTAAGAGAAGGTAAGAGGCCAAAAACGAAAGGAAAAGGTTTAGGGCTTCCAAGGTAGCAAGTAACCGAGTTTTAAGATGTAGTTTTGAGTGATGGATCTTGGAACTAGTGCCTCTTGCCAAACTTTTTTAGGCTTGGGATCGACTTTAGGAGGCCCTGAAATGCACACAATATCAGAAAAATAGGTCTTTTGAAAAGATGAGAGAAGCAACCGAGCCCAAACTTCTCTTTAAACCTGGGAGATCTACAGAAGAAACAACTTACAAACACATCTCTATCAAATATTGTATGCAAAGCAAAATGGGATTAGAAGAGTATAAGTATTTCCAACTACAGTCTACTCCTTCAAAATCACATAAAACCCAACATAAATGGACAAATTGAACTCAAATGCCCACCCTATGGACTTAATAAAGCCTTCTAAGCTAACAATTTGATCAAAATAGTGAAATATAAGTAATAAACAAGAATAAAATCACCTTGATACAGATGAAGCCTATGTTGCCAGGAAACGTGGGTACGGGTACGGGTACAGCACTTTTTGAAACAGGGTACTTCGGTACGTCGAGGGTACTATATATATATATATAATTATTAATAATATATATAATATATAATATATATTAAAAATAAAACTGAAACATGTCACAATCACATGACTCACATGATACATCATGATTCAATGATCCATAGTACCATACATGCACATTGTCATTGCATATTCACTTTCAGATTTCGTCATTGATTCATTGAACAATGAAAATTCACAATTCACATTGAAAATTTGAAACATTCAAAGTTCAAACTTCAAAATAGTAAAATTAAAAATGGATTTTGTAAGGGAGATATTCATTCTGTCTAACTCGTGATGAAATCATATGCAGCAGCTAAAGCCTAATTCAGTGTCTCACTGTCTGTCCTTATTACTTAAAACTTTTAAATCAGATTTAGAGGTTTATTCCTTGAAAGTTATATTCAGAAAATTGTAGGCAAATATATTCCTTGGATCTACCTTCAATTCAACCATAGTCTCTTGTCGTTTTAGTAGCTTTGGGGGCTGAAATAAATCTCCTGTAGAAAACTAATACTTGCTGGTTTGAATTTGTTTATCTTCAGACAATTTCCTACAGCCATACCTACAGTTAAAGACTCATTAAATTGTCTAATCTAAAGTCTAGTTGTTCGACCCTCCTAGCCTAGTTTATATCTATTTTATCTTTTAGTTAGCTGGAAATTCTCTACCATTTTAGACATCTTTAAAATTTGAATGTATACATTTGCAACAGCAATCTTATTCAAGCATTAAATCTGGATTTTGAGAGTTAAAATCTGAACACAATGAACTGTACGAAAGCCTTAATCATCCTCATGGAATAACTTCAACAAAGATGTCTTATTTGTGCACGATTTTATTATAATATATACAGAGATATATTATTATTAACTTTTTACTATAAGACTCTAAACTCAGTAGCCGGTGCAAGTGGCACAACTTTAAATTCAAAATCCAGAGTAAATGGCACAAGTGTTATTTGCTTAGACAGTTAGACTATGCCCATTGCCATTCAAGCAGCTTCGCCATTGTACAGTGAGAACTCGAAACCCCTTAC
>LPNX011210366.1:29425-70716 GCA_001517045.1 Pseudotsuga menziesii
ACCATTTTGACCAAACGTACCCATTTTTTTTTTTATGAAGTACCCGGTACGGCAACACTGTTCATGGTATGTGAGGGTACGTACCATTGCCGTACCCATGTACCCGGTACCGGTACGTGTACTCGACCCCTGGGTACGCGTACCCATGCAACACAGGATGAAGCACTTCCCATGACAAGAATCAACACACCATACAGACCTCCAAAGTCACTTTATTTCCAATAGCAAAAGCTATAACACAATTACAAATCTGGTAGAGTAAGTTTGCCCAAAAAAACCATGTTGAATGAGGATCCAAGCACCTCTATTTATACAAAAACCAAGCCCCAGGGGGGGCATTTATGAACTGAAGAACAACTCCGCATGTAAACGAGTTTGAAGTGCAGCTGAACTGATAATAAGCTGCCAACACACCCAATCAACCTCACTAACTCCAAATCGGTGTTTCCTTCTCCCCTCATGCGAATGTATGACAGCCTGGAATCAGCGTGATTGATTTGATGAATGGTAACATGTGAAGTTTATGGAGGTGGCGCATCTTCAAACTATAGTTACCTGCCACCTCTCCAAAATGCATCCACACACACGCTTTAGACTATAGTTCATCCCCTTGATTTTAGGAGAGATCATCTTCACGCCAATGTGGTGGAGTCAAACCATCAACGCGAGGGCCCACATGACGCGAGCTCCACCAAAATTAAATATTATATGGTATAGGATACGATGATGCCGTCAATATTCACTAACACAAAGGTGTGGGCTCCCTTGAGTTTTGGACAAATCGCATGGAACTAAGCGTGAGTATAAACCATGGTACGACTACCTTTGCCTTTGACGTCACCCTCTTAATTAAACAATTCACATGCACTACCATGGTTATATATTTTATGGTTTTAAAAAATAATATAATTATTAAGTGGTGAGATGGGTCCACACTTAATACCACCCAGCACAATATACTCCACATAAGCGTGAGTCCATCCTCACGTCATTCTCCATTTGAATTAATTTTAAACCATGCCTTAAACCAAAGTTTGGGTCATATCATATGTTGAAGTGGTTACATGGCATGAGGGACCCACCTCGATGTCACCATTTACCAATAAAATATTTGATTTTGACTTTTTAAAATATTTTGACTAAGTGCATTATGTCCACTTTTAGCATTAAAATGCTATTCTAAAGCTCCTTTAGCCAAATACTGCCTTACGAGGTGCTCCGACTGATCGAGTGATGGTGAAAGTGACCCCCGGGTTGAAGACGCTGCTCAGGGATTGAAAATGAGCCCAACCATGCTGAAAACGGACTCTGGATCACACATTTATTACATTTTGAAATTTTCCATTTAAACCATTAAAAAATGGTTTAAAAAACGGAATTTTTTTTTCTTTTCTTCTTGGAATCTAACGAAACTCTAGGGGGACCTAGTACATGTTCATACGACTCAAGTGGAATGCCTAGCATGACAAAAAACACTGACACGACGGCTCTAATAACCTCCTAAGGTCGAAACACGAAGACAATTACCTTAGCTTTGGAGGAGCGAGTGAAAAACTCAGATATTATTGGTCGTTTGTTCAACATCCAATAATAACGAAGGGAAAAAACACTTTGGGCTAATTGGATTGATGCCCAAGTCCGGGAAGGCGAGCCTTTTATAAAAATTTAAATGATAGGACATTTTTAAAATTTTCCCCAAAGGGGGTATGAACATGTATTTTACAACGAAAAAAAAGTTCAGCCAAAAACTGGCTAACTTTGGAATACACTGAACTTCTGAACTCTGGAGATGAGCATTCATCATGCTTGATAACTGGCGGCTCAATAAGAAGTTCAACTATTGTACAAAATAGTTGGTAACATCTGGCTCCAACTATGGGACGAGTGCTCGATCTAATCTCTTATGCAAGGAGAGCATACGAGAACACCAGAATCTCTGGTTTCTATATCCTGTAAGAATATCTCAACTTGACAAGAAAAACCTTAGTAGCACAAGTTTTATGAAAAATGGCCAATGATCCAAAAGTTGCTTTATTCAAAGAAATGACAAGACTTCATTGAAAAATTTATTTAGTCCTAAGTACATAAATAAAAATGTTAAGATAAACGCTCGCTTTAAGGAGCCTATTTTCCTACTCTAAGCATGATACAAAAAAGGTTAGGTGTAATCATAAATCCAGTGTAGCCACCTAAGCATTCTATTAATATAAAAAGGTTTTGCCTTGTCTTCGGTTACCAACCAAAGTAAGGATACAATTTCCAGAAAATGGAAACCTGTGTGATGATCCAGAATGGGAGGGCTGGATGGGGAATCATAGGTATGAATAATGTCGTCAAACTTCTTCCCAAACTGGTAGATGCTCGCGCAGGCTGCTTCTATCCATGACTGGATAGCGCTGATATACACATCGGGATAATGCGGCAGGTCGACTACTCCATCATGCTGATCATCAAGGTTTATCAAATAATAACTCGTTGTATAAGACCCAAGTTGCTCCAAAACATAAGGAACATCTATATGTGAAGACGATGGCTGAGAAAAAACTTCAACTAGTTGTATCCCATCTGATTCGTCACTGCACTGCTTTTTCAAATCCTTATTACCGATACTCATATACAATTGACTGATCATATGAAAACTCTGACTGCTCTTCCTTACAACTTTCATAAGTCTTAGAATAACAACTCCCTTTGCTGGACATATCATAGATGAGATTCTCAAAAATATTTTCAAAGGTATCATAGGTTGGATTTTCAATAAAAGTCCAATAGTCATCATCGCCATTTATGTCAGATATGAGAGATGCCTCATCACTGGTATCAAGTCCCTGTCTACACTTCTCATTTTGTTCAAAACAATCTTCTTCGAAAAGCTGGGTTTCAAAGATATCACAGGGGACCCAACTTTCCAAATATTTGTCACTCGGTGGAATGCATGGAGGAATCTCATCACATGGAACTTCTAAGATTGGATTTTTAATTAAAGTCTCGAAGTTATCATCCATCTCAGATGTAAGGGATTCTTCCTCACTTGTATCACATCCCTGGCTATATCCCTCCTCATGATCATAGTCATCTTCTTCAGAAAAAAGGTCACAAGGTAGTAGACCTTCCAAACTATCATCATTATGCTCATTTGTAAGATTAGTGCCAAAGTTTTTAGTGAGGTCATCCAATTGCTGACTATAATCTTCGACTTGACCCAGGGTTTCTGTGGTGACAGGATGGAGCTGTCCAACTGCGTTAATGTATTCAGGCTCTCTTGAATATTGTTTTGTTTCTCTCCAACTTTCTTCGGAAATATCATGCATGTCATCTACATAGTTGATGTACTCAAGCTTGCTTGATGATGCTTTAGGACCACAACCTTCTGGAAAACCATGCTCCTGAACATAGCATGCATAATAACAAGAAGATTCTTCATGAAGGTCTTCACATGCCCTACAAAATGGTGTGTAAGTTTCAACCATGTTAGCAGCCTCTAGCTGATGAGGAGGCCTCTGCTCATGGTTGGGTGCCTTTCTTTGCCAATTTACTTTTGGAGGAAATGTTCTTGGGACAGGTAATGATTGCGCACTTTCCATACTAATGACCTTGTTCTGCATCTCTTTCATTTGAGCTAGATGTTTATCTTCCATTCTTCCAAGTCTTTCCTTTATTTCCATCATTTGTTTTCTGTAGGAATCCTCTTCTTCATGCTCATTTGACTTTAACAAAGTCGAGGACTTTGAATAACCAGGAAGGTTGGATTCACTTGAAGACTGCATATTTCTGTCTATTTTGACTGCCATTTCTTGTGTTTTTAGAAGAGTAGTGGGTTTATTATCCCTGCTTTGATATTGCATCTTCCCACTAAGTGCTTCAATGTAATAAAGCAAGATAGATGGTGCCGGTGGTTTGTAAATGGCAGGAATGTCATTGGATAGTTCTGTGAATCTTTGGTTGAACTCATCCATAGTCTCATTCCACTTCTTCTTTATGTTTGTTAAAGAAGCCAGTTGATGCCTTGGTTCCTTCTTTTCACCAAACCTATTAGTGAAGGCAGTCTTGAAAGCTTTAAGTGTAGCAAAGGAGTTGTCTGGTAAATTGTTATACCAGTCGCCGGCTTTTCCATCCAAAGATAGAGCAAACAACTTCATGTAGACATCATTGTTGAAATACTGAGAGGGGGGTGAATCAGTATTTCTATAATTAAAAACTTTAATCAAAAGCAGGTTGCTGATCACCAATCACAGCACATCATCAATATGTATGAAGACAACAAGATACACAGTACACAACAGTTTTTAACGTGGAAACCCAAGTTCTGGGGGTAAAACCATAGAAGCCTTTTTAATAATAGTTGTCCAGAAATAACTGGATGAAAAGAACAACTGTCTTATTATATAGACTTCAATTTTTCAGCTTCAACTGAAAGGAGGCTACGACCCCCTGTTTTACAGGCTGCGACCTGAAGGAAGCTACCACTCCCTAGTTTTCCGGCTTCTACCGGAAGGAGGCTACGACCTCCTTTCCTTGCCCCGTCCTGCCACCCTGATAAGAAGATAGAAATAGCTGAACCACAACCGCAGTGATCCTGCGGACCTGTTATTCAACACTTGTGCTACACTGCACAATCTGTACCACACTGCACAACCTGTATCACACTGCACAACCACTGCCACTACTAGCCACTGCTCATTACTCGATCACTGCTCATCAACCGATCGCTGTCCACTGTATCACAATACTCATCAACATGTACAATCAACCTATACCAATCAATCTGTTTCTCACATCAACCAACTCAGTCAAACTGAGTCTACTCACCAAAACCCGTCCACCTGAATCAAACCAACTGCTCATACAACTTAGCCACTCTGTATCAAACCAATTGCTCATAAGGAAACCTATGCCAATCCAATCTCTGAATCTGCTGCAGATATCACTGCCACATACTGCTCATGTACCTCTCAACATACACAATTACTGAACAAGTAACTCTGCTCTGCTTATGCTAAACACAAGGCATGCATCATAATAGTGCATAGAAGAATACCATGGCATATAGGTATATGATAAAGTATAATAGAGCATCACCGCAGCATATCATAGCATGTGTCAAGAAGAGTGTGCATCATCATATTAAGTCAAGACATGTATCAAGGAGAGTGTGCATCATCATATCAAGTCAAGACATGTATCACGCGTGTGCACTCATCATCACCATGTAATATGTACACATCATAGTGCATAGAAGTGAGTCATCATACTGAAGCGAGCATCATACCATGTAGCATCATATCATTGTCATCAAGGAATGGAAGAGTGTATCATCACTTTACAGCATACATATCATCATACCAGCGCATAATATTTTACTGTAAACTGTATACACATCATTGTTCACTTACTACTGTGTTCACATACTGCTGTGTTTACTTGCAAACTTCATACACTGTGACTACTCTTGTACATACTCTATTGTACACATCTACTTGTTCACATGCACATGTACACATCCCACTTCATATATCATTTACACATATAGTCCACACATTACTGCAAACATGCATATGCTGATGTACATATCATATCACACTAGTATACTCTCACATATTTCTTACGCAAGGACACATCACTGCTCACTCATCAAACTTGTACACAATTGTACATACTCTTCATGTCGCTATATATTTTACATAACTGTACATATACACTCATACTGTAATTTAGATTTACGGTACTGTAATCACATGTATACTAACATACCTTGTTTATTCATGAACTGTGCAGACTTCAGGCTATTCATACTGCGGCTATGAGACTCATCAAATTCGAGTTTGTTTTCTTTTGCTTCAACACGATTCATAAATAGAATTTTGTTTCTCTGATGAATGAACCGCGGAACTATAGAATATTTCCCCTCAATCTTCCATCAAATAAAATTTTCTTGTCACAATGGAGTCTTCATCAGTAATCTATGTTAATGCTGAAAACTGGATGCTGGGTGTCTATGCTCACAGAAATAGATCAATGCTGAAAACTGGATGCTGGTTATAGTTATCTTCGCTGCATATTGCCAAAGACAGGCGCTTGGCGTTCTAAATCTGTAAAAGTATCCAATGAACGGCCCAGAGCTTCGAACTCTATCATGTCATTAACGTTTTTCTCATGTAGAGTATCAAACTGCCACAAATCAATTATCCATGAATCTGCTGTAGGTGAAATCGACCTTCAAGTTGACACTGCAAATTGTATTCTTCCTCAACAGATGGCCGCTTCCTCTCAATGGGTTCAGACTTCTCTCTTGCCAGAGGTTCAACGTTTTCTTTAGATGGATTTTAGCTTTACCAAATTGGTCCTTCAAGAAAACACGCCCAGGTTGTTTGTATCAGCCCCAAATACCAAATCGGTCTCCCTCCTGATCAACTCGACTTCCTCTGAATGTGACCACGATTTTCCCAAAATCGATGAAGTATGCCAATGAATTCGACCCTACGATAGATAGATTCGGCCTCTATGGACAGGCCCTTCCTCAACAATTTGTCACAGTCATCAAATTCATCACCAGGACTGTCCTCATCTTCCCCGAAAATCAGAGCTCTCTTATGCCTCTCGAATTCTCCACAACTCTTAGAAGAACGCAAACAAAAAAAAACAAATCCTCCAACAACCGAGCCTGTTATCCAAGAGCACGATCCGTCCAATAAAACCCAAACAAAAAATATCGAACTCTGTAACAGAAATCGGGAATGTTTTGTTCTCTGCTGTTTTAAATCCCGAAGATTGAAAATTTTTCTTTCACTGCGGCTCACTCATTTGCACAATTGACCATGAATCCAAGCCAGTCTTAACCAAAGAAAAATATAGTTATATTTATATGAGTAGGAAAATGAACGTTTCCTTGTATTAATGAATATTTTGTCATATCTTATTTATTTATTATATATATATTTATTTATTTATAAACAATTCCTTGTTTTATGAAAAAGATTGTTTTTTTAAACCATTTTAAAATTTAATAAAAAGAATTAATATTTAATTAATTATTGAACTTTTAAAACTTTAATATTTTATTAAACCTTTAAACCTTTAATATTTTCTTTATTAAAACTTTTAATATTTTAAACTTAAGAGTTGTTATATTTAAACTTTTAATATTTAAACTTTGATTTAGGGACTCCTCCTAGGGTACCAAGAACGCAAATGACCACTGAAGGGGTCATTTGGACCTTTACAACTTTTTCAACCCACTTAGGGTTACTTGAACACTCTACGGGGCTTTTGGCATTGTCCCAAGGGCTCCAAGAGCTTCAGACTTAGGCTTGGACAAAGTCAAAAGGTCTCCTTTGACGCTGACACTTACTCAACCCTCAGAGGCTCCTCAAGAGGCACCAAGATACATTGACACACACCTGTTGGCATCAATGACAATTTAGTCAACAATCATCATGTTGGCTTACAGGATCATTGACATAGGCATTGATGCATCTAGAAAAGTTCCTGAGATGCATGGCAGAAGTTGTGGCATCAGTGCCGGTGTACATTGGGAGTTTCTTGACAGATTTGTCTGGAAGACGATGGGGTTGACCTGTTATCTGAGAAAAGTCGAGCTGAGTAAAATACTCAACCATTATATTGGAAACACTGGTGTTAATGTTTTCTTGAGAATTAGTTTCTAGAAATAAACTATGGATGTCTAATAAAGACTGAGATCCGAGATCTTCAAGGATCCTACGAGAAGCAAGTTTATTTAGCCTCCTCTTATAAACCTTTTCAGGCTCAGGGATAAAATTAAGTAAACCTTCATAGTTTCTTCTGGTTGAATACCTTGGTAAATTAAAGATAGTGGAGTTGCCAGATGGATCTCAAGTCAATGAGGTGATTAAACTAAAAATCTATCAAAAAAGGTAAAAACTAGAAAAAACTAAGGTCGTCCAGGAACAAAAAATTTGTCCCCGGCAACAGCACCAAAAGATGTTGTCCTCCGATTGCACACTAGCAGCAGAAATCTTCCAAAAGCTGTCTCCTCACTTGAGAAAGTGGGAGAGGTGTGGCCTTGGGGGCAAGCACAGAGCCAAGTACTGTCACCTACTCCTAGCTCCTCTGTTTAGGCTAACTCCTAACGAAGCCAGGGGGGTCGTCCCTAACAAAGAGTTTACTATGGCTCAAAGTGTTTAAGTGTTTTTGATGTTATGATGTGAATGGGTGTTTTTTAGGAGTTTTTGAATGATTACAACTTCATAATAAAATGGGCAATCCACGTTGCGATTACAAAACACAAGATTTGAGACGAACAATACAAAGATGACATGGAAATTAAAGGCATCCACAAATAGATAATGATTTAAGCAAACATTAGGGACAAATGGTCCAGATCAAAACGATGCATGGAAGTTTAAGACCAGTGCCAAAATGGAGTCAAAAAATGCTTCTAAATGCTGGAATACAAGTCTCTATAGTAATGTTTGTGAGATTGTTTTGCAATTGTTCCTGGTTTATTTTATTGTAAATTTTAAAGATGATCTTGCTTAAGGTGTCTAGGAACCTAACCGGAAATACTTTCAGTGGCTCCGTTCTAAGACATGACAGACCTGTCTGGAATCACAAGCTAGGTGTTCAGAGAATTTAACCAACGAGTGTCCAGATTGGGTTGCCCGACGCCCACACTTGGAATTTGCCCACTACCTGAGTATTTATTGAGATAATGCCGGTGCATTGGTTATGGGGTGAAAGTTTTATTACGTTATCACTTGCAAGATTAACAGTCCAATGTCGTTTCTAGGTACTTCGATTTTTTAGGTCAGTCAAAGCATACTCCGGCAAGGAAACAACGAGATAAATTAATTAGAGGGGGAGTGTGAGTTGCAAATTTTATGTTAGGAGCACACAGTTCAACTTTCCGACAGAGAGCGCTATTGACTTCATCTTATGACGGAAGTTCAAGAGACTTTAACTATTCTATTTGCCTAATGCAACGAAAATGCAAATCTAACTATGCTCTCCGACAGAGAGTGCTCTTGACTTGGGTTATGGCAAGTTCAAGAGACTTTGGTTTATTTTAAGAGACAATCAGATTGCACAAAAGAAACCAAATGATAGCTCAACGAAATTGATAAACAGTGACTAGCAATTAATAAATTACTTGCAAAGCGAACTAATTTAGCAATTAGTGGAAATGAAAACTAAGTCTAATCAAGAGAACTAAGCTAAGTGCTTTAAGTTAAAACTATACCAAGTAAAAATGAAAAGGAACATAAGACACACTTCCCCCAAATAGGGGAAGTAGAAAAGATGGGAACCTTGCTCCCACTAGCCTTTTTATTAATAATTTACAATGCTTGGGGATTTTAACCCTTGAAGAGAACTTCAAAAAAAAATCAAAAGGGTGAAGAAGCCCTAATGGCTTGTACAAAAAAAAAAGGATGTGGTTTGTTTTCTTGTTGGGAACTTTTTCTTCAATATTTCCAAGTCTTTAGACTTGTCTTTGGTTGACCTTTTCTTCAGTATCTGCTCAAAACGAACAATAACTCAAGCACCCATTATTCGTTAATAAAATCAAAGTAAATCTAGATGCGAACAAAAATGAAATTATTCTAAGTGCAAAAAACTAACCTTTTAAAATATAAATTTTTTAGTCTTTTTGAAGCAAAACTAGATACAAAACTTTTATAGGCAAAGTGGGAAAGATGAAGAGGGTAAAATGGAGCAAAAAGAGAGCAAAAAAGAGGGCTGAAAAAAGTGAGGAAATGAGGAAAAAGGGGAAAGCGAACAGCAGTAAAGAAGGCTCCAAAAGAGAGAGAGAGAGAGGGAAAAACAAGGCAGCGAACGAGAGCTAAGAGGGCAGCAAAAGAGATCTAAGAGAAGGTAAGAGGCCAAAAACAAAAGGAAAAGGTTTAGGGCTTCCAAGGTAGCAAGTAACTGAGTTTTAAGATGTAGTTTTGAGTGATGGATCTTCGAACTAGTGCCTCTTGCCAAACTTTTTTAGGCTTGGGATCGACTTTAGGAGGCCCTGAAATGCACGCAATGCCAGAAAAATAGGTCTTTTGAAGAGATGAGAGGAGCAATCGAGCTCAAACTTCTCTTTAAACCTGGGAGATCTCCACAAGAAACCACTTACAAACACATCCTGATCAAATATTGTATGCAAAGCAAAATGGGATTAGAAGAGTATAAGTATTTCCAACTACAGTCTACTCCTTCAAAATCACATAAAAACCAACATAAATGGACAAATTGAACTCAAATGCCCACCCTATGGACTTAATAAAGCCTTCTAAGCTAACAATTTGATCAAAATAGTGAAATATAAGTAATAAACAAGAACAATATCACCTTGATACATATGAAGCACTTCCCATGATAAGAATCAACACACCATACGAACCTCCAAAGTCACTTTATTTCCAATAGCAAAAGCTATAATACAATTACAAATCTGGCAGAGTAAGTTTGCCCAAAAAAAATCCATGTTGATTGAGGATCCAAGCACCTCTATTTATACAAAAACCAAGCCCCAGGGAGGGCATTTATGAACTGAAGAACAAATCAGCATGTAATCGAGTTTGAAGTGCAGCTGAATTGATAATAAGCCGCCAACACACCCAATCAACCTCACTAACTCCAAATCGGTGTTTCCTTCTCCCCTCACGCGAATGTACGACAGCCTGGAATCAGCGTGATTGATTTGATGAATGGGAACACATGAAGTTTATGGAGGTGGCGCATCTTCAAACTATAGTTACCTGCCACCTCTACAAAACGCATCCACACCCACGCTTTAGACTATAGTTCGTCCCCTTGATTTTAGGAGAGATCATCTTCATGCAATGTGGTGGAGTCAAAGCATCCAATGCGAGGGCCCACATGACGTGAGCTCCACCAAACAAAAATATTTTATGGTATAGGATACGATGATGCTGTCAATATTCACTAACACAAAGGTGTGGGCTCCCTTGAGTTTTGGACAAATCGCATGGAACTAAGCGTGAGTATAAACCATGGTACAGCTACCTTTGCCTTTGACGTCACCCTCTTAATTAAACAATTCACAGGTACTCGAATTATATGCCATGGTTATATATTTTATGGTTTTAAAAAATAATAGAATTATTAAGTGGTGAGATGGGTCCACACTTAATACCACCCATTACAATATACTCCACATAAGCGTGAGTCCATCCTCACGTCATCCTCCATTTGAATTAATTTGAAACCATGCCTTAAACCAAAGTTTGGGTCATATCATATGTTGAAGTGGTTACATGGCATGAGGAACCCACCTCCATGTCACCATTTACCAATAAAATATTTGATTTTGATTTTTTAAAATATTTTTACTAAGTGCAATATGTCCACTTTTAGCATTAAAATGCTATTCTGAAGCTCCTTTAGCCAAATACTTCCTTACGGGGTGCTCCGATTGACCGAGTGATGGTGAAAGTGACCCCTGGGGTGAAGACGCTGCTCCGAGCTTGAAAATGAACCCAACCATGCTGAAAACGGACTTCGGATCACACATTTATTACATTTTGAATTTTTCCATTTAAACCATTAAAAAATGGCTTAAAAAATGAAAAAAAATTATTTTTCTCGGAATCCAACGTAACTCTAGGGGGACCTAGTACATGTGCATATGACTCAAGTGGAATGCCTAGCATGACAAAAAACACTGACACGAAGGCTCTAATAACCTCCTAAGGCCGAAACACCAAGACAACTACCCTAGCTTTGGAGGAGCGAGTGAAAAACTCAGAAATTGTTGGTCGTTTGTTCAACATCCAATAATAACCAATGGAAAAAACACTCTGGGCTAGTCGGATTGATGCCCAAGTCTAGGAAGCCGAGCCTTTTATAAAAATTTAAATGCTAGGAGATTTTTTACATTTTCCCCAAAGGGGGTATGAACATGTATTTTACAAAGAAAAAAAGTTCAGCCAAAAACTGGCTAACTCTGGAATACACTGAACTTCTGAACTCTGGAGATGAGCATTCATCATGCTCGATAACGGTGGCTCAATAGGAAGTTCAACTATTGTACAAAATAATTGGTAATAGATTCCAACCTGAAGTTGTTAGCTGATGACTCGTTAGAGTTAGTGGCTGTGACTCAATAGAGACAGATTATTGGGTCGTTGATGTATCTAACAAATACTAGACCAGACATTTGTTTTGTCGTGAACACCTTGAGTCAGTATCTAGTTCAACCTAGATGTGTTCACCTAATAGCTGCAAAACATGTGAGGAGATATCTGAAAGGGACTATAGACTTCGGTCTATACTATGATGAAAACCATGATTACAGATTGTATGGCTATAACAGATGCAGATTGGGTTGGAAGTATCTCAGACAGAAGAAGCACATCAGGTGGATGTTTTCTTTGTGTCTGGGTCTGCTATGATTTCATGGTTTAGCAGGAAACAGTCTAGTATTGCTCTTAGCACGGATGAAGCAAAATACATAGCAGCTTGCTCTGCTAGTTGTAAATCCATATGGCTTCGAAAGCTGATGATAAGTCTATTTGACCTGGAGATGGATACTACTGAGATTCTCTGTGATAACCAGAGTTGTATAAAGATGACGGAGAACCCAGTGTTCGATCAAAGCACATAGAAATCCGGTATTTCTACATACTGGAGATACAGATGATGATAGTTTCAGTATTCACATACTGAAGATATAGATGATGTTTCAGTATTCACATACTGGAGATGCAGATGATGATATTTTAGTATTCACATACTGGAGATATAGATGATGATAGTTCAGTATTCACATACTGAAGATGTAGATGATGATGGTTCAGATGATGATGTTACAAGATGATGATTCAACACTGATGTGTTGATGAAGCCTTTGTCTCGAATAAAGTATGAATATTTTCGAGACAAGCTCGGTGTTGTTCGAAAAGACTTTCCTCGAAAGGGGGATCAGCGATGTTGCAGTGGGATTGTATCATGCTTGGACACTTTTCCTAAAGTGATCCGGTGACTTCGGTCCTCAAGAATGAAGAGGGATTGTATCATCTCGAGACATCTGTCTAGAACGGATCCGGTGACTTCGGTCCTCGAGAATGTGGTAGGATTGTATCATCCTTGAACTTTTGTTCAGAACGGATCCGGTTACTTCGGTCCTCGAGAACGTGGTAGGATTGTATCATCCTTGAACTTTTGTTTAGAACAGATCCGATGACTTCGGTACTCGAGAACGTGGTAGGATTGTATCATCCTTGAACTTTTGTTCAGAACGGATACGGTGACTTCGGTACTCGAGAACGTGGTAGGATTGTATCATCCTTGGACTTTTGTTCAGAACGGATCCGGTGACTTCGGTACTCGAGAACGTGGTAGGATTGTATCATCCTTGAAATTTTGTTCAGAACGGATTCAGTGACTTCTGTACTCGAGAACGTGGTAGGATTGCATCATCATTGGACTTAGTCCTAAAGTGATAGGGAGTGATTATCCCGTAATTGAATCTGGTGGGATTGCATCATCCCTGGACTTTAAGTCCAAAAGTGATCCGAAGACTTTCGTCTTTGTATTGTGGATTGCAGGTTGTTGCTAATGATGATGATGTTCCTAATCAAAAGATCAGAATGTGATGATGATGATGTTACTGATCGAAAGATTAGAGTGTGAGGATGATGATATTACTGATCGAAAGATCAGAATGTGATGATGATGATGTTGCTAATCGAAAGAGCAAAGTATGATGATGATGATGATTGTTGATTGAAAGATCAGAATGTGATGATGATGATGTTGCTGATCGAAAGTTCAGAATATGATGATGATGATGATGCTGTTCGAAAGTTCAGAGTATGATGATGATGCTAATCGAAAGTTCAAAGTATGATGATGATGATATTGTTGATGGAAAGATCAAATTATTGTTGTTGATGATGATGTTGCTAATCGAAAAGTCAAAGAATGATGATGATGTTGTTGATCAAAAGGATCAAAGTTTTGATGATGACGATAATGATGGTGTTTGATCGAAAGATCAAAGCCGATGACGATGATGTTGTTTGATCAAAAGATCAAAGTATTAATGATGATGTTGTTGATCAAAAGATCAAAGTGTTGATGATGATGTTGCTGACGATGATGATGTTGCTGATCGAGAGATCAAAGTATTGTTGATGATGTTGCTCAAAGTATTGTTGATGATGATGATTGTTGATTGAAAAGATTAAAATGCTGATGATGATGTTTTCGATCGAGCGGTCAAGGTGTTGTTGTTGCTAAAGATTGAAGATGAAGACTATATGTCGAAGATGATGAAAAGCTTCCAATGATTTATAGATGTATCACCTTGATGATGATGTTGATGATGCCCTCTCTCTCCTACTATTGTTGTTGCTGATGTTGTTGTAGAATACCCTTCTCGTTAAGGGGGAGTGTTGAATTATTGTAACTTCAAAGAATATTCTAAATATACTTTTAGTGGTCCCCGATGCTCCTATCGGGAGAATCACTTGTATGTCTTTGTACCCTGATGTTCCTATCGGGAGAATTACTAAAAGTCATGAGGAAGTCCCCTCCGTTATAATTCGGGTCATTAGTACCCTAGTTGTGGTTACTCGAGCCTACATAACTGAGTCAAATATTAAGTGAGCAAAAGAACATAAATAGAGGGAGGCGCTCCTCATTTGAGACACACACACTCACTTGTGTAGCGCATAAGAGAGAGAGAGAAAGAGCTATAGCTGGAGAAAGAGGAGGATCAGTGTTTTTCGTTTTACCTTTTTATCTTTTGGGGCATCTATATTGAGGAAGCCTTTGCTGGGTTTTTCCCATTAGGGTTTTCCCAAGATAAATCTTTGTGTTCTTTTTGTGTGGTTGTGCTTGTCTATCTTTCAGTGATCTTTTGGCTTATGGTTATGCTGTTATGATGCTAAATGTTTTAAGATCTGATATAACCATTAAAAATTCAACAAATTTTTTTGTAAAGGACTTGGATTCTTAGGACTTGTCTATCAATCTGATTATTCCAAGGTTATTTTTCCCTTGTTGATTATGCAATGCTGAATAAGCGATGTATAATTTTCGAGTTTTTCACCGCTCCTCCAAAGCTGGAATTTTTCGTCTTGGTGGTTAGGCCTTAGGAGGTTATTAAAGTTCATGTGTCGATGTATATAATCATGTTAGTCATCAGTATTGAGTCGTATGGACATGTACTAGGCCCCCCCTAGAGTTTCGTTCAATTTCGAGTGTTGAGGCCTGGAAATTCGCAGGCAACAACAGCAAGGGATTCTCCCCAGTCAGCGTTCCCAACTAGCCCGTGACTGTTTGGTATGGGGAATCCGTCCGGTTTGTGGTCCGGCTACCGTAGGTCAAAGTAACAAAAACAAAGGTTTTACTGGTTGCGGCCCGGTCCACCGTGTATTTTTGTATTTTTTGACTTAAGTATGATATGCAAGTGCCTAATTAACAATGCAGGGTGATGAAGGATGCAAGGAGCAGTCACAACGTGATGCGCAGGTTCTTACCTCTTGTCTTAGAGCTCACAAACATCTAAATCACATATGCAGCAATAAAATAAACTAACTATCCACCTATCTATCTATCTATCTATCTATCCCCGGGGAGCCAAACTGTAACTTATTATATGAGTAATGCGTAATGTACATGCATTATAATGAGAAATTACAGGTAGCTGATATTCCTTCCTACAACACATGAACGATTAAAATATTTAGACAATCAGATAGCCAATTGTTTATGAACAGCATGCATTACTCATGGTGGTAATTCCACAGAATAAACTAGAAATCATTCAAACAAGAACATAGGCTCTGAGAGTTAGAACGATCTCACAGTTGATGGACACAAAGCTGGAAAAACAAAATAGTTCATCTTTCCACCATCCACAGCATAACATTCAGAGGCGATGCCTTCAAAGGCACAAGGTTCCAGAAACTGAATGTTGATCTCAAACTTCGCAGCCTGGTTCTTTATAGCCTCAATTCTGGCTGTGGTCAACCGAAGCTGATCCTCCAAAAGCTGCACACTGATGGCTGAATGATCTACTTCACTCCTTAAGATCTGATCATCCAGGGCTTTAATATACTGTACTTTCGCTTCCTCCTCCTGATATCTCTTCTCCAACATCTCCACAAATGAGTTGTGGTCTGGGAAAACATCAAGCCTCTGTTCGGCCTCTATTTGGCACCGATTGTAGGTAATAAGGAGCCTCCTGAAAAACTCTGCGCATGCTTCTTTCGTCTTTTTAACAGCCCTTTTGAAATCCTCTGCGGTATTTATAGCAAACTCCAGTAAGTCATAATCCCGCTTGAGGGCCTGTTTATCCTTCGATGGCAGCTCTGCTGGAGTTTCTTCTTTATTCTCCAGCCTTGCCATTCTTGCAGTCAGGACTTCAAGGACGTCCTGAGATCTATCAACAAAGTAAGAGGAGGTTTCCAGGATTTCCTCTAATCGGCCATCTACCCACAAAACTTTGCATCTCTCCTCTTCTATGGCAGTGTGCAGCTGCAGCATCTTGGCCTTTTGTGCCAACACATGCTCTTTGAATGGTTGGAGGTTGACCTGCTGCTCCCTTGCTTCCTCTAAAGGAGTGGCTAAAGAAGAAATCTGCTCTTGAAGCTTTCTCTCTTGTTCTTGAGCTTGCTGCTCATTTGCTTCTAAGGCGGTCTTTTGCTGCTCTAAGTCTCCTATCTTTCCCAGCAGCTGTTTTTTCTCCACCTAGAGCTCTTGATACTCTTGGTGCACTCTCTCTAGACATTCCTGTGTAGTTTCCCTAACTTGTCTCTCCATTTGGAGGAGCCGCAGTTCATCTCTTGAAGATCTCATTTCTTCTTTCATGTCCTCATATTTTCTTTTTAGCTTGTTGCTTTCCCCTCTCTCTTTTCTCAATGTGTCTTTCAGTTGAGCCGAGGGCTTCTTGGATTGCTCCAAGTCTGTCATAATCTTGTCCATATTGTCTTCCAAGGCTTGAATCAATGCAGCTCCGGCTCTAATGGTGAATCTTGGATCTCGGTCTGTTCCAAACACAACGGACATATCCATTATCATTTTCCCGGGCAGACCTCCAGTTTCAACCTTCCTTTCCGTTCTCTTCACTATCCTCTTCGTCTCCTTGTCATAGAAAACAGTGTTAAAATCAGGTATTTCTTCCCCTTTCTTTTGTACAAAAGGGACCAGCTTCAGTGTAGGGACCACAGACTGTCTAGGTGTGCTAGCAGTCGGTACTTCTGGGTCCTGAACCTCGGGGTTCCCCATGTCCTGGGTCTGTCCTCCAGCGGTGTCAGAGGTTGACTGTTCTGTCTCTATCTGTGTCAACTTTAGCCTCTCTGTTTCTTGCTTCTGTAGCTCCTCATCAAGCTTCTTTTTTCTTTCTTCTTCTTTTCTCGTGTCTTCTTTTGCCTTTTGGGCTGCTTCTTGGGCAACTTTTCTTTTTTCTTCTTCTTCTCCCTGCAGCTTCCTGTGCCAACCTTTGGGCATCTTCAATTCTCTTTCTGGCTTCTTCATCAGCTTTGGCTTGTTCATCCGCTCCCTTCCCACCTTTTGTGGTAATCTTCTTCTTGAACCTTCTCCTTAAGGCTATTAGATTCAACGCACTGCGGAAGACGGATTCTTCCCTATCCCAATGGTGGGTGTATTCAAAATGTACGTTGTTTTCCTTGCAATGTTCAGCTACTTTACCGCGGGATTCATTTCGATGGAATGGCATCTCGCCAAAATGAAACCTTTCTAATTCTTCTACAAACTCATCAGTTTTTTTGACTCTGGTAAACCTGTAACTTCCTAACTTGAAGGGCAAAGGAGGATAGGCGGTCTTCTTATGCTCAAACAGAAAGCTCCCTATTCCATCCAGGAAGACTTGCCTGACGGCCTCCTTATGGATGATGTAGTCTGTGGCGTATTGGGGTAATAAGGAGAGCGTTCTGGAACCCCCGAACATTTTGAAGTAAAGGCCATCCTCGGTCAAATAATACTCTGCATATTCTTCAATCATTTGCAGTGCCTCTTCTGACATGCAGTTACCTTCCTTCAAAGAAATGAGGCTGTACAATGGCATGATGAAGTGTTCACAGACTTCCCGGTAATGACTGTGGTACTTGTGTGCCCACAGTGGCTTATATGCAGAATACACCGGCATCCTTTCTCTATCCTAGATACACCGTAGTTCAGGGAAAGGCCGATTGCACAATATACAGTCGACAAGTATGGAACTCATGTAGAATTCAGACCTCTTTTGGGATACTCCTCCCAGGGCTGAGGCCAAGCAAGCAGATAAACTGTTTGATACTATGTTGGCCCAGTTGAAAATGGTCCCCTGGGTTGCAACATAAAAAATAATGGGCATCCATTCTAATTTGAATAACCTGCCATGAGTTCTTCCAAAAATACGGTTAAGCATTAAAGCTATGAACCTATATGGGGTCCTTAAGCTTGTTGTATCATATTCACCTGTTGGCCTGTTCCTAAAATGTTTTCCAGGCAACAACATTCTTTTAAGAGTCTCAACCAGGTCCATTCTAATGTTGTTCAGCCAATCATCAGATACAAACACTTGTGCTTCGGGCAGGTGGTATGCTAGGGCTACATATCCTAGGCTATAAGCAGCATAGCCCTGTTTGTCAACGTTCTCCAGGATCATCGTTGTTACATCTGCCCGGGGCAGAATCCAACCAATTACTTCAGAGCATGGGAATAGCTCTGGTCTTGTAGCGATCTTCATCAGCGAAGATATCTCAATGTTGGCATATATGCTTTCTTGCTCCAAGCCCATATCGGGCACTTCCCTGTGGGTGATTAACCTATATATTTCCCCCTATTGGTATTCAGGTTCGACACTAGATATACACTTGGTGTCCTCATATATGTACTCAGTCTTGGTGACAACTTCCACTTCTGGGTCCTCTTCAACCACATGGGCCTTCTTCTTCTGTCGCTTCGACATCTTGAATTCGGAATCTTCCTGTTATACATACAATTATCATCATTAAGACCTTTCTGCCTAAGCTGCAAGCATTGGGACAACAAGGTGCTGTGTTTAACTTCATCTATGTTTAGCATGACGGAAATAGTTACATGAAGAAAAATGTGCAAGCTAACACTGCTTTCTAATATCAAAACAACTCTAACAATAAAATAGAGTGGGAAGCAAATCTACATAAAAATGAAGCAAACTCGGGCTATTCATGGGCGCCATGATCATGGTGCTGCGCGGGAATGACAGTGGAAAATATTCGAGCTTTTCAGCAGTGCTTTAACAAAATACTACCCATGCGATTCTGACCAATAAAACTAGATGCAGTGACATATCCTCTTCCACCGGCTTGGAGTTCGAAACTGAGCGAGAATGGGGTCGCGCGGAACAGCGTAGATAAAAAACGGCTGGGGTTTGATGAAGCGGGTAGCACGAAAACAAAGGGGGAGAGGGAAACCATTTCAAGTGCCACAGGAAGGCCATGAAAGCCTCCCCCTGCAAAAACATCATCACACAGGGCGGATTGGTGCAGACAGCGTAACGGTCGTCTGCACCAAACCCCCATTACTAAGCGCAGGGTCGCATAACAAATGGCTGTGGGAAAAACTACTCAGTGGGTCAAAAATCCCCCCCCCCTTTTCCGCGGACAGTAACGCCACAAAATCCCCAATATATAGGCATGTAATTTAACGGGGCAAGGGAAAACGACCGCGGGAAAAACCCAACTGTAGAAAAACAACCAAAAGCTCGAACGGAATGGGATAAGCAACGAGGAGCCTACCTGGCAACTCTGCGTAGACGGCAGGAAGAAAAGCGGTCAAGCTTCCACAGTTGAGCCACCTGGACGCGGGTACCGACAACGGGGTCCTTCGCTAGCTCGAGAGAACGACAACGCGTGATAATGACAGAGCACGACAGTTGAAAAATAATAGAATAATGAACAAGCCCGACCCCATTCATATATATACAAATGTAAGCGGCGGGGAAAAATTAAAAGATCGGAAGGCGGAGAGAAATGGGTCGGACGTCGAAAGCCTAACTCCTTTCGCCACGTCGGGTGGCCAAACCATTACTCCATCCGCGGGGATAACCGAGAGAAACAACAACGCGTCGGAGCTTTAAAACATCGGAACGGAAGCGGAACGAGAGCCGCAACGGCGGATATCTAAAGGACAAGTCATTTCGCCATAGGCACATTCTTTATCGGAGGAGAAAAACACTAACTGACCGGAAGGATAATGCTTTTTGCAGCCGCAACGGCGGAAGAACAAAGGACATCACGCCTCGCCAATAAGGTCCGAATCGGAAGAGAAAACAGCTAAAGGCTCAGAAAGGTAATGCATTTGGAAGCCGCAACGGCGGAAAACCCAAGGCTTAAAGAGCGGCGAGAACAACAATGCGGGGTTTGAAAAATCAAAGCGATGATCGGGAGAGTTCAGAGTTTACCAGACGCAACGGCAGAGAAAGAAATAACAACATGTTCCAATTCGAAACCAAAAACTCAGCCGATTGAGGGAAAAGTATCGGAGAAAACGTCGAAGCCAAGACCTGTCAATCTTCCGCAACGGTGGGAGCACCAACCAAATAAACTTCCAATTCAAACATGCTGAAAACGCATTTAAAAGAAGCGATAAAGTTTGAACAAACAGTGGATTGTTTCAAGCGTTAGAGGAAGAATCAAACAAGTAATAGATCAATTCAAGCATTAGAAAATCATTCTGAAAAAATCATTAGATCAAATCAAAGAAGAAAATCAAACTGATTCAAGCAAAAGGAGGGTCCTAAATTTTTTTGGAATTTTGGGAAAATGTTGCAGCTGCAACAATTGGCGACTACCTGGTGAACCCCAGATTTTTGACTTAACTTCTTCCCAGTGCAAGACCGTCTAAATCAAAGTTGATATCTTCTAGATGGTTGTTTTCCCAAACTGGCCAACCTATGTGTTCAAATCATTGAGAAGTAATCCATTCTTTGGGAAATGGTAACATCATAAATATTTGCAAGTCTGAATAACTCTTTTGAGGCCAAACAAGTGAGATTTATTTTACCCGTCCTTAGGTAGTTTCTAGCTTGGACACCATAGGATTGTAACATATAGTAAACGGCATTATCCATTTGTTCCTCATTCCCATGCCAACTGCACTTTTGTGCTATTTGAACTTTAGTTCTTGTGAGTCCTCCATTTGCCTTTCTTTCTGAATTTTATTCAGGCTCCTCTATCCATAGTGTCCTTTTGTGTGAGAGAATAATTTACTTTTCATCTCACGGACGGAGAGGAACTTTTGGCAATTTGAAGTTCATGCTTTTGGTACTTTGCTTGGATATATATTTTTCTTTAAGGAGTTTTGACTCTTGATAGCTTTTAGCTTTTTTGAAATCATGGCATGGGATCATTTATATATGATATATTGTTTACCTTGCTTCCCTTCCGTGGGCCCTTTGCTGTCACTCCCTTGGACATTTAGATATGAAATGGATGGTGCCTCAAAATAGTACTCCAGACCTGTTAATTCTGAGTTATTTACAGGGTTTAAGTGGAACTTCAATGAATGCATGGCCAATTAAGAACACTGCTACTAGAAGACATTTTATATTTCAAAAGCACAGTCTTTTACTCCAGATTTCAGTTAACTAAGAACCCTGATGTTTCCATTGCAACCAAAGGTTTGCCTCTTTATTCAAAACCAAAAGAACTGATAACAAAGCATTTAAAACAAAAGAAAACATCATCAAAGCAATAAATCAAAAGGAGACAACATTAAAGCGTTAAAGAAAAACAACTCAACTTATTTATGTACAAAACAAAAACAAAAAGGAAGAAAAATGTGTGCCCACCCTTAAATTTTTTTTTTTTTAAAATCCAATGAGTTGAAGGGCTAGGCTGTAGTGTGGGTCAAAAATCTATCCATGGTCTAAGTGTACCATTTTCGAAATCGAAACCATGTCCACTAGTCTACAGTCATCTTTATCAACCTGAGGAAGTTGAAGGAGCTCAGGCTGAGTGTCAATTCTAGAACTGGCCTTTCCTGAGGTATGATTTTTTAGCTTAAGCTCGGTTAGATAATTTCCCAGGACAGAATCAGCAGATTCATTACCTTCTCCTAGCTTAGTGACAGTGTGCTTCATGTAAGGTTCTCTCAAAATTTTAATCTAATTTGGGGTACCCTTGAGAGGTAACAATAAATGAGACCAATCTGAAGCAAAATAACCTTTTAATCTGGCAGACCAATCTCGGTTGAGAATAAGCCCATATCCGCCCGGTATGTTAGCCACCATAATGTCAATAAATTGACATATCTTGTTATTTGCAGAAAAGCGAATGAGAACATTTTTCATTTCTCCCACTACTTTGACACCTGAGCTATCTAATTGCACTACTTCCCATGCTGTGGACTCTGGCTGTCCATTAATATTTTTGCAAACCTGAAGTGGCATAACATTCACTGCTGATCCAGAGTCTACCAAGCAATTATGCACATTATGATTCAGCATTTCTAGGGTCAAAAGAAAAGGCGGGGTTTCAACTTTTTCTTCCCAACCTGGTTCTACGTCTCTTCTTCTCCTGGTTGGTTTTGAGTGGGTATATCCTTTTTAAGCTCCTCAATTTCTTCATAATTTCCTTGATCAACACCTGCCTGTTCTTCCACAAGTTTGACAGGCTCACTGATTGGCTCGGATTCCTGGTTGATAGTGGTGACTTTAGGTGTTTTATCTTTAATATTTACATCAATCTGTCTCTTGACCGTCTCTTGCAATTTTTTAATCTTCGAAATTATTGCATTGTCTTTAATTGCTAGGTCCGTATCTTTTGTTGCTGTTGGTGTGCATTCAGATTTAAAAGCATTCTCTTTTGTGTTGAAAAGCGAGCTACCATTCCATAAGAACATGGTGTCATCATCTTGTTTCTCTATGGTCTGGTTTTTCTCTTCTTCCTTACCACTGTCTTTAGTCAATTTAGAGTCTAGCAGCTTATTCATCACCAATGTCATCGAATTTAACCATTGGGGACACTTCTTTTCAGAATGGGGTTGTTGGTGAAAAGTGCAGAAATTATCCCCCCCTACTTCTGTTATGTTCATTGATGGTAAATTCGGTGGAGGTATTTTTCATTGGTTGCTATCCTCTCTTTTTGGGTAGTAGGGTTTGTAAGTTCTCTGAACTTCCTTCTCTTTCTCCAGATCTATTATTCGGTTGGATAATTTCTGAATCATTTTCAGCATTCCCTGATAATCATGTGATTGTTCATCTTTAGGTTTAGACAGCAATAATGCTCCTCTCCTGGTAGTTTTCTCTTCAGGTAGATCGGGATAATTTGCTACACTTTCCTTTTCAGCCTCTACCCTTTCTGCTTCTTCATAAGTCTCTACCAACGTGGGTAGTGCTTTCATTTTGGCAAACATAGCTAATTCAGGTCCTAGGGTAGAGGTGAAATATTCAATTAAGACCTTGTCAGAGGGTCTGTCAGCTTCAGAAAAGTTCTTTAGGTATGTTGAAAATCTTTGAGTGAAACTATGTACCTTCTCATTCTTCTCTTTTCTTAACAAACCAAGACCTTTCATTAGTGAGGCATGTGTCTTTTGGGATGAGTACTTACTTCTGAAGGTCCTTTCGAAGGTGTCCCAATCAGGAATAGAGTTTGCAGGAAAACTGAAATACCAGGATGCTGTTGCCCCTTTAAGGGTATGCGGGAATAATCGACAGACAACATCTTTGTACTCCCCAACCCTTAACCCTTCTATTGCTAGATAGAAGCTTTGCAAGTGGTCATCTACAGCAGTCCTCTCATCGGGGTCAAACTTAGGCAGCAGCTTCTCAAAACCGTGAGGTAGGTTATGCAAAGGAGGTGTTAGGTTCAAAGGTGATCTAGCTCTCCAAGCCGACAATGGGTAGGGCTGATTCACATTTATACCAGCCATGATCAAAGTGAACGAACGGGAGTCTGAGTAAGAAACACTGTAAAATGAAACTGGGCTTACTTGCTTCACAAGTAGAACCAGAACTCGTATGTACTTGGGTTAAGTCAAACGCTTCCAAACTTCTGCTGGTGGGGTAGTCTTGGGAAAATAGGTTTCCACGGCCAGCCATGCACTGGCGGCCCTCCTTCTAGCGCCAGAAAATGTTGAGGCCTGGAAATTCGCAGGCAACAATTACAAGGGATTCTCCCCAGTCAGCGTTCCCAACTAGCCCGTGACTATTTGGTATGGGGAATCTGTCCGATTTACGGTCCGGCTACCGTAGGTCAAAGTAACAAAAACAAAGGTTTTACCAGTTGCGGCCCGATCCACCGTGTATTTTTGTATTTTTTGACTTAAGTATGATATGCAAGTGCCTAATTAACAATGCAGGGTGATGAAGGATGCAAGGAGCAGTCACAACGTGATACGCAGGTTCTTACCTCTCGTCTTAGAGCTCACAAACATCTAAATCACATATGCAGCAATAAAGTAAACTAACTATCCACCTACCTATCTATCTATCTATCTATCTATCCCCGGGGAGCCAAATTGTAACTTATTATATGAGTAATGCGTAATGTACATGCATTATAATGAGAAATTACAGGTAGCTGATATTCCTTCCTACAACACATGAACGATTAAAATATTTAGACAATCAGATAGCCAATTGTTTATGAACAGCATGCATTACTCATGGTGGTAATCCCACAGAATAAACTAGAAATCATTCAAACAAGAACATAGGCTCTGAGAGTTAGAACGATCTCACAGTTGATGGAGACAAAGCTAGAAAAACAAAATAGTTCATCTTTCCACCATCCACAGCATAACATTTGAAAGTCCCACCACTCTTTCTCCAACAGGCAAACAATGATTCTTTATTGCAAAAAAAAGTAGTTTTTCTTACAATATCGCTTTACATGTCTAATTGGGAAAAAGCCCCTATTCCTTTTAAGCCTTCTACATTTATACAAAAGGGGCGAGACTGTTGGGCTGCCCAAAGTAACCTTTGGGCTTCCCAACTCTTCACCTCCAATGTTTCACTTTTCTCAAATGTGTTTACAAAATCGTTACAAATTACAAAAGTGACCAATCTTTTACGAGGAGCGTCCCACTTGGGTGTCCAGAAACTTCTTCCACGCCAAAGCTTCAGAGGCGATGCCTTCAAAGGCACAAGGTTCTAGAAACTGAATGTTGATCTCAAACTTCGCAGCCTGGTTCTTTATAGCCTCAATTCTGGCTGTGCTCAACCGAAGCTGATCCTCCAAAAGCTGCACACTGATGGCTGAATGATCTACTTCACTCCTTAAGATCTGATCATCTAGGGCTTTAATATGCTGTACTTTCGCTTCCTCCTCCTGATATCTCTTCTGCAACATCTCCACAAATGAGTTGTGGTCCGGGAAAACATCAAGCCTCTGTTCGGCCTCTATTTGGCACCGATTGTAGGTAATAAGGAGCCTCCTGAAAAACTCCGCGCATGCTCCTTTCATCTTTTTAACGGCCCTTTTGAAATCCTCTGTGGTATTTATAGCAAACTCCAGTAAGTCATAATCCCACTTGAGGGCTTGTTTATCCTTCGATGGCAGCTCTGCTGGAGTTTCTTCATTATTCTCCAGCCTTGCCATTCTTGCAGTCAGGACTTCAAGGATGTCCTGAGATCTATCAACAAAGTAAGAGGAGGTTTCCAGGATTTCCTCTAATCGGCCATCTACCTGCAGAATTTTGCATCTCTCTTCTTCTATGGCAGTCTGCAGCTGTAGCATCTTGGCCTTTTGTGCCAACACATGCTCTTTGAATGGTTGGAGGTTGACCTGCTGCTCCCTTGGTTCCTCTAAAGCAGTGGCTAAAGAATAAATCTGCTCTTGAAGCTTTCTCTCTTGTTCTTGAGCTTGCTGCTCATTTGCTTCTAAGGCGGTCTTTTGCTGCTCTAAGTCTCCTATCTTTCCCAGCAGCTGTTCTTTCTCCACCCAGAGCTCTTGATACTCTCACTGCACTCTCTCTAGACACTCCTATGTAGTTTCCCTAACTTGTCTCTCCACTTGGAGGAGCCACAGTTCATCTCTTGAAGATCTCATTTCTTCTTTCATGTCCTCATATTTCCTTTTCAGCTTGTTGCTTTCCTCTCTCTTTTCTCAATGTGTCTTTCAGTTGAGGCGAGGACTTCTTGGATTGCTCCAAGTCTGTCATAATCTTGTCCATATTGTCTTCCGAGGCTTGAATCAATGCAGCTCCGGCCCTAATGGTGAATCTTGGATCTCGGTCTGTTCCAAACACAACGGGCGTATCCGTTATCATTTTCCTGGGCAGACCTCCAGTTTCAACCTTCCTTTCCGTTCTCTTCACTATCCTCTTCGTCTCCTTGTCATAGAAAACAGTGTTAAAATCAGGTATTTCTTCCCCTTTCTTCTGTACAAAGGGGACCAGCTTCAGTGTAGGGCCCACAGACTGTCCAGATGTGCTAGCAGTCGGTACTTCTGGGTCCTGAACCTCGGGGTTCCCCATGTCCTGGGTCTGTCCTCCAGCGGTGTCAGAGGCTGACTGTTCTGTCTCTGTCTGTGTCAGCTTTAGCCTCTCTGTTTCTTGCTTCTGTAGCTCCTCATCAAGCTTCTTTTTTGTTTCTTCTTCTTCTTTTCTCGTGTCTTCTTTTGCCTTTTGGGTTGCTTCTTGGGAAGCTTTTCTTTTTTCTTCTTCTTCTCCCCGCAGCCACCCTGCAGCTTCCTGTGCCAACCTTTGGGCATCTTCAATTCTCTTTCTGGCTTCTTCATCAGCTTTGGCTTGTTCATCCGCTCCCTTCTTACCTTTTGTGGTAATCTTCTTCTTGAACCTTCTCCTTAAGGCTGTTAGATTCAACGCACTGCGGAAGACGGATTCTTCCCTATCCCAATGGTGGGTGTATTCAAAATGTACGTTGTTTTCCTTGCAATGTTCAGCTACTTTACCGCGGGAGTCATTTCGATGGAATGGCATCTCGCCAAAATGAAACCTTTCTAATTCTTCTACAAACTCATCAGCTTTTTTCACTCTGGTAAACCTGTAACTTCCTAACTTGAAGGGAAAAGGAGGATAGGCAGTCTTCTTATGCTCAAACAGAAAGCTCCCTATTCCATCCAGGAAGACTTGCCTGACGGCCTCCTTATGGATGATGTAGTCTATGGCGTATTGGGGTAATAAGGAGGGCGCTCTGGAACCCCCGAACATTTTGAAGTAAAGGCCATCCTCGGTCAAATAATACTCTGCATATTCTTCAATCATTTGTAGTGCCTCTTCTGACATGCAGTTACCTTCCTTCAAAAAAATGAGGCTGTACAATGGCATGATGAAGTGTTCACAGACTTCCCAGTAATGACTGTGGTACTTGTGTGTCCACAGTGGCTTATATGCAGAATACACCGGCATCCTTTCTCTATCCCAGATACACCATAGTCCAGGGAAAGGCTGATTGCACAATATACAGTCGATAAGTATGGAACTCGTGTAGAATTCAGACCTCTTTTGGGATACTCCTCCCAGGGCTGAGGCCAAGCAGGCAGATAAACTGTTTGATACTATGTTGGCCCAGTTGAAAATGGTCCCCTGGGTTGCAACATAAAAAATAATGGGAATCCATTCCAATTTGAAGAACCTGCCATGAGTTCTTCCAAAAATCCGGTTAAGCATTAAAGCTATGAACCTATATGGGGTCCTTAAGCTTGCTGTATCATATTCACCTGTTGGCCTGGTCCTGAAATGTTTTCCAGGCAACAACATTTTTTTAAGAGTCTCAACCAGGTCCATTCTAACGTTGTTTAGCCAATCATCAGATACAAACACTTGTGCTTCGGGCAGGTGGTATGCCAGGGCTACATATCCTGGGCTATAGGCAGCATAGCCCTGTTTGTCAACGTTTTCCAAGATCATCGTTGTTACATCTGCCCGGGGCAGAATCCAACCAATTACTTCAGAGCATGGGAATAGCTCTGGTCTTGTAGCGATCTTCATCAGCGAAGATCTCTCAATGTTGGCATATATGCTTTCTTCCTCCAAGCCCATATCGGGCACTTCCCTGCGGGTGATTAACCTATATATTTCCCCCCATTGGTATTCAGGTTCGACACCAGATATACACTTGGTGTCCTCATATATGTACTCAGTCTTGCTGACAACTTCCACTTCTGGGTCCTCTTCAACCACATGGGCCTTCTTCTTCTGTCGCTTCGACATCTTGAATTCGGAATCTTCCTGTTATACATACAATTATCATCATTAAGACCTTTCTGCCTAAGTTGCAAACATTGGGACAACAAGGTGCAGTGTTTAACTTCATCTATGTTTAGCATGACGGAAATAGTTACATGAAGAAAAATTTGCAAGCTAACTTTGCTTTCTAATATCAAAACAACTCTAACAATAAAATCGAGTGGGAAGCAAATCTACATAAAAATGAAGCAAACTCGGGCTATTCACGGGCGCCATGATCATGGTGCTGGGCAGGAATGACAGTGGAAAATATTCGAGCTTTTCAGCGATGCTTTAACAAAATACTACCCATGCGATTCTGACCAATAAAACTACATGCAGTTACATATCCTCTTCCACCAGCTTGGGGTTCGAAATTGAGCACGAATGGGGTCGCGCGGAACCGCGTAGATAAAAAACGGCTGGGGTTTGATGAAGTGGGTAGCACGAAAACAAAGGGGGAGAGGGAAACCATTTCAAGTGCCACAGGAAGGCCATGAAAGCCTCCCCTTACAAAAACATCATCACACAGGGTGGATTGGTGCAGACAGCGTAACGGCCGTCTGCACCAAACCCCCATTACTAAGCGCAGGGTCGCATAACAAATGGCTGTGGGAAAAACTACTCAGTGGATCAAAAATCCCCCCACCCTTTTCCGCGGACAGTAACGCCACAAAATCCCCAATATATAGGCATGTAACTTAACGGGGCAAGGGAAAACGGCCGCGGGAAAAACCCAACCGTAGAAAAACAACCAAAAGCTCGAACAGAATGGGATAAGCAACGAGGAGCCTGCCTGGCAACGCTGCCTAGACAGCGGGAAGAAAAGCGGTCAAGCTTCCACAGTTGAGCCACCTGGACGTGGGTACCGACAACGGGGTCCTTCGCTAGCTCGAGAGAACGACAGCGCGTGATAATGACAGAGCACGACAGTTGAAAAATAATAGAATAATGAACAAGCCCGACCCCATTCATATATATTCAAATGTAAGCGGCGGGGAAAAATTAAAAGATCAGACGGCGGAGAGAAATGGGTCGGACGTCAAAAGCCTAACTCCTTCCGCAACGTCGGGTGGCCAAACCATTACTCCATCCGCGGGGATAACCGAGAGAAACAATAACGCGTCGGAGCTTTAAAACATCGGAACGGAAGCGGAACGAGAGCCGCAACGGCGGATATCTAAAGGACAAGTCATTTCGCCATAGGCACATTCTTTATCGGAGGAGAAAAACACTCACTGACCGGAAGGATAATGCTTTTCGCAGCCGCAACGGCGGAAGAACAAAGGACATCACGCCTCGCCAATAAGGTCCGAATCGGAAGAGAAAACAGCTAAAGGCTCAGAAAGGTAATGCATTTGGAAGCCGCAACAGCGGAAAACCCAAGGCTTAAAGAGCGGCGAGAACAACAACGCGGGGTTTGAACAATCAAAGCGATGATCGAGAGAGTTCAGAGTTTACCGGACGCAACGACGGAGAAAGAAATAACAACATGTTCCGATTCGAAACCAAAAACGCATCCGATTGAGGGAAAAGTATCGGAGAAAATGTCGAAGCCAAGACCTGTCAATCTTCCGCAACGGCGGGAGCACCAACCAAATAAACTTCCGATTCAAACATGCTGAAAACGCATTTAAAAGCAGCGATAAAGTTTGAACAAACAGTGGATTGTTTCAAGCGTTAGAGGAAGAATCAAACAAGTGATAGATCTATTGAAGCATTAGAAAATCATTCTGAAAAAATCATTAGATCAAATCAAAGAAGAAAATCAAACTGATTCAAGCAAAAGGAGGGTCCTGAAATTTTTTGGAATTTTGGGAAAATGTTGCAGCTGCAACACCGAGAAAAATAATTTTTTCCGTTTTTAAGCCATTTTTTTAATGGTTTAATTGGAAAAATTCAAAGTGTAAAAAATGTGTGATCCGGATTTAGTTTTTTGTGTGTTTGGGCTTGTTTTCAAGCTCAAAGCACCTCCTTCACCCCAGGACCTATTTTTATCATTCTCTGGGTGACTAAATTGTCTCGTATGCCATTATTTCTCCATAGGTGCGACAAAGTGGCAAAAAAATGCTAAATTTTGACAAAGTGCACCAAAGTCAAAATTTAAAGAAAAGTCAAAAATCAATTTTTTAATAATGAAATGACTTGGCATGTGGGTCCAAATGGGTTTGCGACCCTTCTCCAAACATAGTGGTGAAGCAAAATTTGGGTAAAAGGTTAAGGTAATGAATGGTTTAAGTAGTGGTGACATCACCCACATGAAGCTCACGCTACCAACATTTGAACTAGTAAATGGATGAGGGTGGACCCCTCTCCATCTCGTGGGTTTTTATCACTTTGGTTATGTGGTATATTATATGCACTTCACACTTTGGATTACTTTCAAGATAGCGAATGTTTAAAAGAGGAGGGTGAAGTCAATGCATGAGACTCACACCAACACCATGTGAGGTTTGCATTGGGATGAGGGTGGACCCCCTCCATGTGTTGAGTGTGTTAGTACTTTGGTTATATTTTAATGATTTTGATATATCATCCTTTCGTAAGAGTGGGATAGAAGGATGACTTGCGTGTGAGGTATGAGAGGAAGTTCACGCCAACCTCATCAAGCGAGTGGGTTGGCGAGGTGGTAGGTGTGTGAATTGGTGGCTATTGAGTGGATGGGTGAGTTAGGTGAGAAAGGTGTCACCTATTTCTCCAGTCCCATTACACTTTGACTCAGTTTAACTTAGATCAACTACTACTCGGTCTTCAGTTGTTTGGTGCACCCCCCTCGGGGTTTGTAGTTTTTATTTAAGCAAGGACTTCTTTCTCATTTTGAAAGGAAGCAAGGAACCTATGCTCATGTAATTTGCTTATTCTTATCATTTGAATAAAGTTGAAGGATTTGGAGGCTTACGAGTGTGATTCTGTGGGTGCATACTTTTCGTGGATGAGGTGATATTGCTGCATTCCTGTCATGCTTTATTTTTTCATAATCGATCTGGCTTAGAAGGTTATTTTAAAGCACGTAGAGTAAATATTTGCCATTGTCAATTTATTTACTTACTCTTTACTCTTAGCGATTTAAGAAGACGTGTTTTATTAAGTTGTAGCTCATGGTTTTTTATTTCTAACCGTGAGAAGTACCAGATCTAATGTATTTGTTGCAAGTGTGATAGCTTTTGTTTGTAGATCACAATCCCGAGTAAAAGGTTGAGCTAAGCTGCATCTCCTTTTCTTGGATCTAGATCAAAACACTTATGGTTTCACCTTCAAACTTCCAAGTTTTCCAAGAGATTCAAGCTTGAGTAGTTGTTTCCGCTTCTTTCGACAAAAAACCACAACTCTTTCTCAGTTACTTTATTTTTGCAAGTTAAAATCAGATCTATAAGGCTAATCATTCTTATTTTACTTGCTCCCATTTCTAGATCTAGGAAGTGTTTCAATTTACATTTAAAAGCTTGGTTCTAATTAGTACTCGAAGTAGCATAATAGTTCTATGTTTGCACAAGTACTAAGTGTAATTTTTTAGTGTATTTTATTGACTAACCTACTAATTTATCAATCATTAGCTCGTTGTTTTTTAGCAGGTCGAAGGAAAAAGAGGAGTTGTTGCCGAATTTTCATATCTTTTGTCATCTAGAGCATCCAAAATTCCCCCTTCTTCATTCCCCTTCTTTGGAAAGCTTTGTATGCCTTTTTATCACTTTCCAAGATCAAAAGGAAACCCCATTCATAAAAAAACATAATGTAATAAAGTGAATAAAGAGCAAGTGTGATAACGACTCCCACACCCCCCTTCCCCCATTTAGGGGAGGCCTATATCGCCCAGTGTGTGATTGATCTTTGATTTACCACTTTCTTTTAAGTTCTAGATTAGTTCAAAGGTTTTTTGCATCTAGTTAGATCTAATTACTCGTATTTATGTGTTTGTTTTATTTGTAGATCGAACCCAGTCTTTACCTCCCGAGTAAGGCTTTGTCCTAAAAGAGATCCTTGACTGTAGTTTCCTTATATGCAAAACCGATATACTGCTTAGAATAAAGCACAAGCACACAATCCGTCCATCAAGGGCTGTAAAGATTAGATTTTCCTTTTCTTCAAAATTGGAATTAATATTTGCCATTCCGGTGTATGCTCTTGCCCATCACAGGTTCTCCCTGATCTTTGGGATAATGAAAAGAAGGAATGCACACTAATTGATTTCTCACATCTAACTAAGCAAATTCATTTTAATAGATAAGCAAACACATTGCACATAAAATCCTTAAAACTTTACCAAGGCTCCATTGTGTATGCTTTGCACCGTTGTGGTTCGACTGCACAGTTGGCTGCATCAAAAGCAACATGGGTGACTAGTTTAATTAGTTTTCACATTTCAATCAAACCTCCACAGGAGAAAATCCAACGCCTCATTTTGATCCATTGCAATGGAAAAATCCACAGAGGAAGCGGGAACAATTGGGTAGTGACCTCGAGACACCATTAGGCTGCACCCTTGTTGGTGTAGTGTTGAACACGTCTTAGAGACTCAAACCAACCCACATATTCCTTGCGGGGTGCAGCATCGGATAAAGGTTTTGGACATACTCCTCGTACCTTCGGGTATATTTGGAGTACCCTTTCCCCTTAAGTTAATCAACTCATCTACAAATTAATTTAAAATTGACCAAGAGCACTTGCAACACCCCTTTTTAGCAATACAACAACACTCTTTAGTTGTGGACTCCATTTGTGGCACTGGTTTTACATTATACAATCATCTGTTTCGGTGTGCTTCACATATCATGTGTTAATTTATATGTTGTCGTGTTTTAAATATTTCTGTTGCAATATCTTGTTCAATTGTTTATTTCTTGTCAAAACTCCTAAATAACAACTAAATCATCATCACACTAAAGCCTTAACAACATTAACAACTAATAGAGTCTATACCCTTTGGCTTCGTTAGGAGTTGGCCTAAACGGAGGAGTCAAGAACAAGGTGAAAACCTTGACTCGAGACTTGCCCCCAAGGACACACCGAGTGGCTTGAAGATTTTGCTATGTTTCCCCCCAGGTTTGTGAAAGGAGGCAACACACAGCATAACTTAGTTTGGAGATTGAACTTCGTATTTCTTTTCTTACAAGGGATTAGCATGGTATTGGTTAACTGTTCACTAATCTTCTATTTGGCATACTATTTTAGTTGTGTATTTTGATATTACTTTGGAACCAATTATGCTACATAAAAGTAATAACATATCTATAATCTGAAATTTAAAAGTTGTATTATTTATGACAAATGTATACTAGTATAGTTATCTGTGATCTGAAGTATAAGAGAAGGGAGAAAGTTTACAATATGATTTGGACCACATTCTTTAGTTATAAAATTATAGACTTTAATAAGGAAGCATTTACTTTCAGTATTTTAACTTTTAAGTTGTGATCTAGGATATATTTCTATCCTCTGCCTAAATATTTTTTTTATATTAATGTCAAAATACAGGACTTTTTCTATCGTGATTTAACCCAAGAGGAATCGGAACATGTGCGAGAGTACAATTTTGATCATCCAGGTAATCACAACAACCTTTGAGAAGAGAACTAAAGGAATGATTTGTTTATGCTAAAGTCTGCTAACTAGACTACAGGGTAGCAATGTTTAGGCACCTCAAAAATCAAACACCGTTTTTTTGGTTTTATGGATAACAATTTAAAAGCCAAGAATGTAAAGACAAGGTACAAAGACACAAAAATCTGAAAACATTAGATATTACATGCATAAGAACAAGATTTTAAAGAAGGAATTACAGTACAGTTTTTAGGATCCAGGAGATAGGTTTCAAAGCATATAAATACAAGGAATAAACAAACAGTTCATCACTGCATCATATGTAAAAGTATAGGTGCTCAAAATAACATTTCAAACATCATGTAAGCATAAATATCCACTTGCCAACACATGCATCTATATAGAAAACATCTATATAAACAAAAATGTAAACAAGGGTTCAAACAGAACCACAAAATATCCACACAATATCAAGTTTAAAACCTAGCTCCAAATAGATAATAATTCATTCATAAAGCAAAGAAGTTCTTACACAGATAAGCATTGCAGAACTGTACAAGCTCCAAGCTTATCGACCCTCATGTGTCTCCCCTTTTTCAAAACAAAACCTTACAATATTATAGAAAAAGTGGTCTTTAACTGAGTTGTTCCTAGATCCACTTTCCTTGGATCTAAGTCTACTAAAAATAGAAGGAATATCAACTAACTATGACATGTATATTATTCATTTAGAGTTGAATATCAAATTAAAATCTCCCAGCAGCTTCTGCCAAATTCTCGTCCATATTCTTTAACAATGTAAAATTGAAATATTTTACCCACATTTGGCCTCTGCGATCATTGTGTTAACTTTAATATCTCTGTCCAATCTAACTTCACCAACGGACTTACCTTCTCCTTCAAAAGCACAGGTTTTCACATTTGTTTGACCATCTTGTTCACCATCATCTTTACTCATATTGGACGCATTTAACCATCCTATGTCCTCTTTCCAGAAACACAAATCATTTCTCCTAGTGCATCAGAAACCATCTCTTTCACTGCATCGCCCAGTTTCCCAACTGGAACAGAGCTATGTTCTATATAGTGTTCCAGCTCTTGATTGGAGGAAGGACCTTTCCTCCTTCTAGAAAATTTATGTTCAGGGGGCATGCGTGGACAGATAGGAACCTTGCCAATGCCATCTAAAGAAGAGTTTAAACCCTCTGAATCCTCACTAGTTGGGTGCTCTAAAGCCTTGGAGGTATCAGGCATATCTTTTTGAGGATTAGTCATTCCAATTTTCTGAATCTTATTCAACAAGTCATAGCTGGAAACATCTGGACTCTCCCTAGCAACAGTAAGGTCCTTCACTTCCTTTATGCAAATGGTATTTCTGTCATTTGCATGGTCACTAGGATTAGAATGGATTTTATCAACAGAGCACCTTATTGTAGACTCATCTAGGCTACCCTCTCCTGCTGCTGAAGAACATCTTTCGTTGACAACAACAAGCACTTGCTTGTCCTTGAAATTTCCAGTAGCTGCCAGGTTTACCAATAGCTTCATACCCCCATCATCCATATCACCTACAATTGCATTAGAAAGTTGTGAGTAGCTCTTCTTTGAGAGAATTTCAAAGCCGACTCTCTCACTTGTCTTAACAGTTTCTACTTCAATCAGACCCTTTGATGGATCATTCTCCTTGCCCAACTCCGATGACGGAGCCATTTTAAAAATTTCCGATGTTTTATCAATTTCTTCACCAGTTCTGCTACGCTCTTCATTTGGAATGGCAGCAGATGATCTATCTCCATCATCCCCTTGCAGAAAGGCTTAATCCACAGTACAATGCACCAGCACGTAGGAAAGGCCCGGTACCAGATGAAACACCAAGCTTTTCTTTAAAAAACAGGCGCCATTATTTCCACAAACGCCTTGCAGGGTGGTCTGCCATGACTGCACGACCAATTAGCTTTGTCGATGCTCCTGTGAACTTCGACGCCCACCTTCTTCTGACTTATATCCCATGAAATTCTTCCCTGGCTACAGGGATCCAAGGCGGGCTACGATACTTCCAGGCCATGATTTCTCACGATCTTGATATATTCCTCTGCATTGAAATGTTCGACATCGAGATCTTCATCCCATAGAAAAATATATTCATATGGAACCACCACGTCCGAATGAAGAAACCGCTTAGAAAACCACCTTTTGTTTGTTTCCTGACGCTCACATGAATTCACTGTCCCAATCCCTGGTCTTCCCATCGTAATTGCACACCGACTCCTCCCTTCTCTTAACAATTTGCTTACTGTGAGAAACCTGGTTCATCGGCCACCACTGATCTCTGTCCATGATAGAAAATTAAATAGAACTTCTAGCTGCATCCTCTTGCATCTTTATAAAAACCGCCATGATTTTTCTCCCCAATTTTTACACGAAGCACGCTCTACTCCAGGGACAAAGATGATGCATTCACAGCCATGCTCCACGCTGTGGGTGATGCAACAAGAGAATAATGGCCATTTGCGGCAACTGGGTAAAAGGATTGAGAGCCATGAAGCATGGCATATGCTAAACTAACAACTTCAAAGAATTAATTGATTGACAAGCTTGGCTTCATTTGATATTGAGATTTAGTTTGAGAAAGTAGTGAAAGGGCATTTCTACCCAAAGCAAGAAATCCAACGGAGGGATCTCTTTCCAATTCATTGAAATCGTAATCACATCTGAAGGTAAATGCAGTGAAGGACTTCAGAGACGAGCCAGTGTGTCCTCACTCATATGTGCCTTTATTTCTCCTCTATTTCTGAATTGCATCTCTGTAACTGCTGGAAGTGGAGGTCGTAGAAGATAACATGAAACCCTCTTTGGAGATCAATCACCCTTTCACATCGAACTGACAGAGTACATGATATTATGTTCAGAATGATTTTAAAACGTGGAGTGGTACAAGTGTTCTTCCCAGTATGACTCAGAGCCAACTGTCAGCTCTTTAACAAGAACAAACCCCAAAAACTGATCAACTTCATGATTGTTTGGTAACCCTGCACAAAAACCCTATCCTCGGCAAGCTGGAAACGTGCATGCATTTGAATGATGAGATGCGCTGCTAGCTTGTGTTAAACATAGGCAATGCATCATTAAACCCTAACTTTACATTTCATATTATGAAAAGACATTTATTAATATATAGGAGCCTTAAGTTTTTAAACTAAAATATTTGTAAATGCACAAGATATTTTGAAATGAAATCAAAACAATCGAAACATAGGATAATAAGAAAATCAAAGGGGGTAAAACTTGTCTAAGGTAGAAAGATAAACCTAGGAAAACTAGCTGACAGACCTAGGACACCAATGATTAATATTATACAGCAAATATGGAGACAAATAAATAACTGAAGAACATTAGTTATTAGAAAGGGGCTCTTCAGCTTACAGTTTGTATATTGTATTTAAAATAAGTTATATAATAAATGTATGCCAAGCCTTCAAGCTGTACTTGTAGGATTTTATAAAAAAATATGCCCTTGATAATAAACACAATAATTTGAAAAGAATGAAACATTAGAGGAAATTTCAACTCAAAATGGGTCTCCTAAAAAAAATTAATAAAATAATAGTTAAAATAATAAAATAATAATTATTAATTTTGGAGGATGAAAAGAAAAAAACTACTTTTTTGTTTGTATTTTCGACATATCTGCTCGATTTTTTACTCAAATTTCGATCGGGAGAGCTCGTTGTGTTGCCCACCTATTTCGACTAGGTGGCAACTCCATGTACATGAAGTGTACATAATTATACCTTGGAAAAGTCTGAGGATTTTTTCATTTTTGCAGGGCAATTGCCCCTTTGTAAAACGAAATGTCTGCTCCCCTGCGTGGGAAAATTAATGTAATTTTATGTACTAGTGTGGATCATATGATACGGATGCCACACCATGGAACTGGTTGTTAGGGAAGTCCCCTCATCGAGTGTTTTTCCCTTTCCAATTGATCTTGTTGAACAAACGAGTTTAATCGGTTTGGTTTTCACTCAAAATCCTCCAAAGTGGTGACGGGCGTTCTACCAGTCAAGTCCATGAGGTGGCTAAGGCTTTAAAGTGTAATTCATGACCATGCTAGGCATCTGTCTAGAGTCTTGCGGAGTTTCGTTATGTTATTGAAATTTTATTAATTTTTCCAGTTAATTAATTTCACCCCTTGGTGGTTAATTAACTGAGTTTTGATGTAATAATGTAATTGCTCAAGCATGGCATTTCGTAATAGGGGCTATGAATGCAGAATAAAATTGCTATGAAACCCCCTAAGCCATTGCTTCGAGTCCCATGTCGTTCTGATAAGTGGTCAAGAGATAGACCAATTTTGGTCAGAAGGGGTCTATCTCTCCTACGGAAATTTTTAATTTTCCTAAGTCAAAAATTCATATTATTTGATTTTGAAGGAAAAAATCAAATAATGCCATGGTAATTTTGTTTGGGGGTTGTTAAGCCTAGGAAAAATTTATTCCAAATTTTTCCACCCCCCCATGGCCAAGATATTAATTTTTGAAATTATTTTTAATTTTTCCTAAGTTAAAAATTGGGAAATTTTAAAAATTTAATTTTAAAAATTAAATAAAATGAATTTTGTATTTTATCCTAAGTCAAAAGGATGAGTATTTTGGAGTGGCTAAAGTCCAAGCTATAAATAGAGGGGACGTCCAAGTCAAAGCCAAGTTTAGTGGTTTAAAACCCTTACTAAAAGGGGCCAAGTTCAAAACGTGGTGTAAACCCTCTCTAAAGGGGGCGTCCAAGCATATAGTGAGGCGCTAATGGTTAAAAGGCCACCAATTAAAGGGGGCGTCACCTATTATAGAGGGGTGCTACACTTTGGAAGGGCGCTACTACTATAGTGGAGGGCGCTAGCCATATTTGGAGGCGCTATCAAATAAAGAGAGGGCGCCACACATGATTGGAGGAGCACTATTTTGGAAAGGCGCCATACTTAGAGGAAGGGCGCTAGATTTGGAGAGTCAAAGCCAAGTTTGGAGGCGGGCCCACGTTTTTTAAACCTTAACTCATCCAAGCCATTGATTGAAGGGGGATCTTGGTCAAAGACCTAGATCTAAGGGTGAGAAATGCCTAAGACATGGATCAACCTTCTAAGCCATTGATTGAGAATTAATCCAAGGGTGGAGAATGGTTGAGAGGAGTGCAAAGCCAAAAACCTAGATCTAGTGGTGGAGATTTAACCTAGATCTAGATCTAATCTCAGCCATTGATCTTCAAGGGGTTGGGGGTCTTCCTCAACTATAAAATGGGGGCCTCACTCCCTCATTTCAGAGGCTCTCTCATGCTATTGTTATGCTGCCGGATTTCTTCTCTACTCTTCTCTCACACTTTCTTCTTGCCATTGTAATGTTCTTGCCCTAGTTGGGCCATAATACAAGCAATCTTTGGAGGAAGTTTTGGTGTCTTGTCTACATGCCATTTTCTTTGTGAGGTAACCTGCAGTGTATTTGTTTTAGTTACATTTGTATTAGTTTAGATAGCTCTCCACAAAGTATTTTGTGGAGAGATTTGCAAGTAGAAGTTTTTCTGCTTTCATTTGTGAGTAGCTTGATAGGACATTACAAAGTATTTTGTAGGCTCTTTTTTTTTTGTGCTCACCTCTAAACGTACATTGTGCAGCTATTATAGATCTATTTGCAGGGATCCAGAGCAAAGGAGCACCCTTGCCATTGTGTTACAAACTCTGTTTTTTCATTTCGCACTTTTACTTAAGAGGGTTTTAAGACTCAGTTTTTATCACTGTTTAGTGATAAAAACCTTGGTTTTAAGGCCCCAATCCTTAATACATCAGTGTAGGCTTTTATTTCTGTTGTTCTAACACCATTTAGGTGGCTGAAAACTCAGTTTTCAGCCCTCTAAATGCAATATTTCAATTTGGTCATTTTTCCTGTTTTATGCCTGAAACTGGGTTTTATTCACTGTTTAGTGAATATAACCCTTGTTTTAGGGCCCTAACCTCTTATATATCAGTCTAACCTCTTATTTCTGCTAGTTTCACATTATTTAGGTGGCTGGAAACTCATTTTCCAGCCCTCTAAATTCCACATTACTGTCACTCAGAATTTTTTTTTTATGTAAAAATTGTAAATTTGTACTAATATTTTTTAACAGTAAATTTTTTAGTGTTTTATGTGATTTGCAGCGAGAATAGCTCGCTGGTTTTTGACAGGTTGTGCATAAGTAAAGAAGAGTTGCTGCCCAAAAAGACATAAAATTGCCTCAAACTTCAACCGGCTAAAAGGGGCTCCATTCCTCAACTCTTTCTCTCAAATTTTTCTGTTATTGTAAACCCCAAAGAGAGTCTCTTGGGGTATTCTGGAAAGTCTTGCAATCATTTGTAATTTATAAGTAAGTAGTTTTATTTTCTGTTCACCCACCTCTCTTTGTGACAGACTACCATCTCTGTCACAAAGATTGAAGTGAGGTTAGTTCACTGATTAATTTAGTCTACTGTTTTATTTATTCACCCACCTATCTCTGTTACAGACCACCATCTCTGTAACAGAGATTGTTGTGAGGTTAGCTCAAGCATTACTCTAGCAAGTTACATTTTCTTTCAAGTTCAGATTTTTATTTTCCCCTGTTGAAGAGTAATCATACAACCCATCCAACCTGTGTATCCTCTATCCACTTGTCATCTCCCTTTAGGGAATTCAAGCTGGATATGAAAAACAGGGTAAGCGGGGGCTTAGGTAATTAAAGGAATGCTTTATTTTCCTGCTACAATCTTCACACTCAAATTCTCAGTCCAAGATCAAATGCCAGCACCTCCCATAAGGGATATCGCTTGGTGATCTTGTTGATACTTAAAATAAACCTTGCATCTTAATCACCCAAGACTCAAAATTAAGCCATAAAATTAACCAACAAAGCTTCTCTATTTCCTGCTCCTCTACTCGGTTATCACCCTCCGGGGTACTCCGAGATACGACCAGGGAAGGGGAAGTCCTAGTTTAATAGGCATCCATCTAGAGATTTTCAAGCTGATTAAAAACGGTGACTCGGAAGCTGCAAGGGGTAGTAGACCGAGGGGGTCTCTAGGCGCATCGACGTCCTCCTTGTGAGCACCGGGCCATTGGGGTTTGACCTGTGAGCTAGGGGTGGGCTTTGCTCCCACCTGTTGAGCGCAACAGCAATCCCTCTTCGGTCTGAGAAGAACTAGATCGGGGTAGTCACACCACCGGATCTAAAACTTAATCCAAGAAGAACAACATTAATAAAATTAACTAAAATAAACCAAGAAGCATTGCAAAATGTCCTACAAACACAGGTCACTACTGTTTATCTTTGCCTTGCTGTTCAAGGTTTTACTACAAGCACTTTCATTTTTATTTTACCGCAAGCACTCCAACTCTACTTTCAGTTTCATTTACTTTCAGTTCTGCAATTGTTCATGTGGTGAATGCTTAACATTTGTTTAAATTGCTTCAAGTAAATCAAACTTAAAGTCCTTTTTCTTCATTTACTGTTGGTTAATAATTCCCATTTAGAGCATTTTTTTCTGCTATCTTTGGTTCATAACTTGTAAATCTTGTTCATTGGTTAATATTGATAAATTTAGATCAACTGTATATTGCTTAATATCTTGATTCATTATT
>LPNX011210366.1:71087-98756 GCA_001517045.1 Pseudotsuga menziesii
GTTGGATGCAGAATTTTAGGTATTTCTTATTTTTGGGGTAGCGGGGTCCGTCAAAAGTATGTCGAGTGGGTACTCATTGGATGCGGAATTTAATTTCGCGTCCAACGAGCTCTCCTAATCGAAATTTGGTAAAAAAACGGGGAGATGTGTTGAAAATGCAAACAAAAAAAGTATTTTTTTTATGATACCTATCCCCAAATTTATATTAAAAAAGTGTTTTAAGACCTATACGGTATTTCAAATTTAAAGCAATTTCATTGGCTAACACATGATGACATGGAATTTGAATTAAAGTTAAAAGGCCCATTTTGAGTTGAAATTTCCTCTAATGAAGGTCACTTAGAATAATAATATGTTGCAGCAAGTACATCATCAGAGTCCAAGGTAGGCTTCCCAACATTACACAATTACCATCTCTCACATATCTCATTATTCATTACATTATTTATGGTACCCGAAGAAAGTTAGGTGGTCTAACCACCTAGGTATGCTTAATACTAGTTATTCTCATTTGACATTAATGTCATGTTTTCTTTCTAACATATTATATTGTCATTTTAATACATTATCGACATTTATATTAACATTGGAGCTCGTTGTTTGCTCCGCCAACATTGCCCTTCATATAGGAGCTCTAACAAAGCTCCCAAACCGTTGATCATCTTGAATCTACACATGGGTTTTGAACTAGATTATCTAAAATAAACTATGATGGGATTTGAACTAGATTACCCCAAACCAACAATTATGGTTTTTACACTTTTATTCCCTAGTGAGTGATTGACACTGTTTTAAAACTTGGACTTAGACTCAACTCCAAGTTTTAAAACATAGATTTAAGGTTGTGGCTCCTTTATCAGAGAAATAAGTTTTAGCCAATTCCTCCATTATTGACATAGATAATCTTCTTGCAATACTCTCCGTAGAAAAATAGAGATCAGTTCTCTGTGTCAATATCTGTAAAAGATCTTGTCAAAGAAGAAGGCCATGCTCTTCTTCCTTCAAGAAGCAACCCATCTCTTCAAATTCCTTTTGAAAAATAAATCCCTACTCCTATTCTTGTAAGGAGTAAATCAGCTTCTGCATTCCCTCTTTTACAGGAATCATTTATGCCTATTCCTTTAGTGAGTGTTGGTAATAGTAGTTGCGTGAGGTATCCTCACACAAGTTGGCCCAAAAGAAGATAATAATAAATAATATTATTGTACACAAACACAGAAGTTGGCCTATGGAAGATTAGCAAGTCAGCCCCACGATGTAAAATCTCAGCCTCAAGTCAAGTATAAGAGTGACATCTCACTCATTTGAACCATCAAGTAAGTTCGCTCCTCATCAAGAAGGAATTGTGCCAGAGAGAGAAGAACGCTAATTTTAGGGTTTCTATCTTTTGGGGAATTTCTTCTTTGGCTCCAGTGTTTGTCTAGAGCTTGTCTACGTGATTACTCTTGTTTGTGGATGTGTATTGTATCTTGAACTGATATCTCTGAATACGAAGAAGGTTGCTCGGTTTTCTTCCCATAAATGGTTTCCCAAGATAAATCTTTGTCTCTTTGTTTCTGTGCATAGTCATTCCTTTAGTGATCCTTATTTATATTTCGTTGCAAATAAGATTGAAATTATACTGCTATCATAAAATCTGACATGGTATCAAAGCAGTATTGAATAGATGCCATTGCCAGAAATTAGGGCATCCAAGTTTGGACCCTTCTCTCCATAGAGTGACTTGAAAGGAGCACTTGTGAAACTCACCCTAGGAGGGTGCACCTTTCTATGGAGGAAAAATCTAGTTTGGTAAATTTTCGATTTTGACCTGATTTCTGTCGAGGTTAAGAACTAGGGCTTCCTACTTTAATCCCTTCTATCCATTGATTGGATTCGACCTTAGCAATTTCCGACTCACTCTAGGAGGTTTCACCTATCTATGGAAGCATATTTCAGATTCGAGAATTTTCATTTTTGACTTATTCTCTACTAGAATTGGGAAACTAGGGTTTAAGTTCTTGCGTTGTTCTGTCCACAATTTTGAATGTAGAATAGTATTTTGGAAATACCCTAAGGAGGGTGCATCTTTCCTTTGGATCAGATTTCTCATTTTCCAAGTTTCAAATTTTGAGCCTATCTTGCTAGGGTTCCTGGATCAGGTTTCAGTTTTTAATGTTTAGTCAAGATGAATAGTGTTAAAGTTGAAGATAAGCTTGATGGGGTGCAAGGAGGATTCTGATAGATTCTGTAAAAGATCACTTGATACCTCAAATATCTCAGAAGAAGATGGCCAAGAAGATATTTGATGCCTTGAAGAAGCTATTTGAGAATAGTGGCATCAACCGAACACTTTCCTTAAGCCAACAACTCTCCAACATCAACATGACAAGAGCAGACTCAGTTGAGCACCATTGGGGAAATAGTTGAAGACAGAGAGCTTGTCATGGTAACACTTAATGGTCTTCCCATTATTGGGAACCATTCATTCAAAGCATTAGTGGGCGATCCAAATTGCTCAAGTTTGATCGATTAGGGGAAGATTGTACTCAGGAAGAAACTAGACTTGCGGCTAGAGGCAAGTTGCATGACTCTCAACATGAAGAAATCCAAGCCCTTGCAACACATACTACAAGAGGAAAAGGTAAGGGAAGGAAGAATCAAGGAATAAAAGATAAAGGTGGAAGTTCAGATCCAATTCTAGAATAGAAGAAGAAGAAGCATCTATCACATATTCGGTGCTTTAGATGTCAGAATCATGGTCACTATGCCAAATAGTGTCCCGAATCGAAGAAGAGAAAGCACCATACCTCAATTGCTAATGTTGATGAAGAGACTCCACATAAAAGGTTAGTTTTATGATCTTAAGAAAAGTACAAAAGATCGTTGAAAGTAGTACTTCTTCTAGTACACTCTGTGTGTGCACCAATGATTGTATTATCTAGATGATATTATTGTCATTAGTGAATATCTAGGTTGCAGAAAGAAGATGAAGGGTTGAGGACTCATGTGATCCCTACAAGGAGGTAGAGATCAAGAGGGAGCCAACACAAAAATACATAAAAGACAAGTATTTGTATTTTGGATTATCATTTGTCATTACTCTTGTAGATCAGATCTGAATGTTTTGAACATATTTGAAGAATATGTTTTCTTATCCTTGTTCATAATAGTTGTATGCAGATCTATATTTCTAGAATCAAGAAGTGTGTTATAGTGTGGCATGTTATGCATTTATATGATTGAGATTGACAAAGAATAGGCTCATGTAGTGCATGTTATGAGTAAGTAGCCTATAGTGCTGTATAGCATCCCATGAGCCCTTGATGGAGCTGATCTAGGATGAAACCTCTTTGCTAACATGCTAAGAACAGTGCATGCTCTTGATAGTGTGTTCTAGTGGAGATGGAAGGCATCCAGATAGTTACCAAGTGTTTGTTTGGGATATGGATGGGTGTTGTGTTGAAGCATTGGCTAAGATGCATACATAAATGTGTAAACTATTATCATTGTATTGAAATATGATTTGATTGAATTTCATGATTATGCAATGCTGTTAACTATTTGACTAAATTTGACTTGTAGGAAAGACCATATGTTATGGACTACAAGAGAAGGATGATGAGACTTGTTCTGAAGAACAAGTGATGGATGTGAAGTCATCCTGGTTGTAAATCATGTTGATATTCAGTGTTGAAGAGAGAGTAGGATGCTTAGAAGCGAGAAGCTTCTAGGAGGATGGCTCTCAGTTCTGGCTCCATATCAGGTAGTAGGATGGATTCTGTGATAGGAGCAACTGAAATGGACGTGATGCTTAAAAAAATGTTCAACAATGAAAACAAATACAAATGGTTCTAGTACATTCAGACATATGTGGACACATGACCCATAGGTTAGCGGATCTCATATGGAGATCAACAGTTGGAGCAAGAGGCTCCAATGAATGTTGGTCTGGTTATCACAATTCTTGTAGTTGCCACGTAACGTGATCCTATCTAGGATGGAAGAGGGGAAAGGCAACTAAAGTTGTGACCTACAACAACCAAGACCACTAAATAAGTTTAGTTGTCACATTGATCAAGGCTAACGACAATTTAGACCAAGCTAAGAGCTAAGTCTAGGGGGTGTAGTTGCCACGTAATGTGATCCTATCTAGGATGGAAGAGGGGAAAGGCAACTAAAGTTGTGATCTACAACAACCAAGACCACTAAATAAGTTTAGTTGTCACATTGATCACGGCTAACGACAATTTAGACCAAGCTAAGAGCTAAGTCTAGGGGGTGTCCCTATAACCAAGATTCCTAAAAATAAGGAAGGCAAGTAAATAACTCGGGGAAACTTGATTAAATCTCTTAGTAAATGTTAGTTAGATATTTGAGTGACTACTAAGAGAAAATATGTGCCCACATGAAAATCCCTAAATTACCCTAGGGTTTTAAGCATGAAAATCATATCTAAGGGTAACTAGGTGAAATTAAGTAAAATTGGAGTAAAGGATTATTTGCTAGATGTAAGATTAGACAAATAAAAGTGATTCAAGCAAAACCCAATTTACGGAATGAAAGATATCAACTTCCCCAAAGAGGGTGTCCCTTCTCTAGAGGAAAGACCAGTGCTTTGGATGGGCAAATGGAGTTCGATGGTCATAAAAATCTAGATCTAAGGGTTTTGAATTATTTCCAAGGTGGGTTTAAAGTTTCATTTACAGCCGCAAACCGGAACCTATGGATCTACTAAATGAGCGTTTTAATTATTTATTTATTCCCAAGAAAGGATTTACTGAAAAATAAAGGATGGAAGAAATTTAATTTACTAGGAAATGAGAGATGACATGAGATGTTTCCCTTTGTCCAACATTGTCAACTTGGATGATTATTTTTATCCCCGGTTGAAAATCTGGTTTGCCTAGTGTGCCCCTCTTGCCAAAGACAAACAAACACAATAAGTAAAACTAAAATCGTGCTTGATTTGAATTCTGAAATCTATGCAAATTCTAATCTCACCGCTTTTCATTCTTACTATTATAGGATTTGACACCCAAGTCGTATGCCTTACAGGACGAATGATTCCAGCGGCTAACACTTTTTGAAGTTCCCTTTTAATTAGAGGAGCCAACTTGGGATTTACGTTACAAAGCTTTTGCCTATAAGGTTTGGATCCTTCTTTCAACAGGATAGTATGTTCTATGATGGACGGATCATATGTCTTCAAATCATCATAAGTCCATGCAAAAACATCCTTATATTTGCAATTCAGGTTTTCAATTTCCTTTTGTTCTTTCGGGGAGGCATTTTTTCTGATCTTAACAATTTTAGGGGAAATAGGAGAACCTATGTTTATCTCAACAATCTCATCGATGGGTTCAACACTTCTTCCTTTGTACTCATTGTGCCTATTAATTTGTTTTTCGAAAGGTATTGACAATTCGATGGCATCTATATCACATATTGACTGGTTCTGCATCTGATCTTCTAGAGTGTGTTATCATGAATCTTGTAGGTGCCCCATGATATGATCCTATTCAGGACGGTAGAGGAAAGGAGACTAAAGTCGTGACCTACGATATCCAGGACTTTCAAAAGAGATCGGATGTCACTCCAATCAAGGATACCGGCACTTTGGACCCAGTAAAATACTAAGCCCAAGGGGCATCCCTAAGACCAAGAAACCATAAAATTATGGATACTAAACAGACAGGCAAGAGAATCTTGGTTGAATCTCTTAGTTAACTGATTAATTAGAGTTTTAAATGAAAACCGAGAGATTTAGAGCATCCAAGTGAAAAGCCCTAAATTTGCCCTAGGGTAAATTTAGGAAAAATAAGATCTAGGGCAAGAAAAAGTGAAATTAAGTAAAACTAGGCACTTAGATTGGATGTTGGGTGCAATATTAGGCGATTGGCGAGAAAGACCACTTTCTCCAAGGGGGGCGTTTTTCCCTAGTAATTGGCCAGTGCTTTGAATGGGTAAATGGAGTCCGATTAAGTCGAAACTTTATATCTAGGGGTTTTATGTTAAATCAAAGGTGGGTTTTTAATTTCGTAGCTCATCGCAAGCTAGAACTCATAGATTTACAAAACGAGGGTTTTAATGATATGGAACAATGAGCAATGCATGTACAAAAAATAAAAGAACAGAAACTCGCCTGTGAGACGTACTTGGAACTTGTGGATGGATTGAGAAATGATGAGGAATGTCGATCTCCCGTCAAAATAAACCTTCCCGAGCAAGATCTTGGTGTAGCTATGTCTCAGACAGTGACCCTTGCACCCCCTTCAACCTGCCAAATTAGAGAAACACCAACTGATGAGACGAATGAACGAGATTTGCAAAATATGGAAAGGAAAAGAGAACAAAAAGTCATAAAGACAAAAATACTCCCTGAACCAAACACCCCGGAGCAGAGACGAAGGTGAGTTGCCCCACAAAATTGCCCTCTCTCTCCTAGCGCGCCTCCTTCTGCAAATGAAATGGGTAAATAAAAATGCAAGACCTATCCCGAATGAATCTTGGTATGGAAGAATAACAATGCCAATCATCAAATCAGAACATCCACAAGATACACAGATAAATAATCCCAAGCAAAAATCTCTTTATTGATATTCCGATGCCAAAGCTCATGAATTATAATGGGGGGGTCATCTCTCTTAAATAGTTTGAGAGAGACATAAACCCTAACTCACTTTATCATCCAATGGTTGAGATTAAAAGATCATCAATGGTGGAGATAAAAAATACATAACTTATCACATGGATCAAGTGATTGAGTCAACCAAAGGGGGCGCACTTGTTAGATTTTTAACATTAAGCTAGCATTATATTAGGATCTTTAACTTAGAGAATAACAAGCACAGCAATCAAACACAAGAGACAATGAACATAGTGTTTTTTCTCGGGGAAACCATAAATAGAGAAAACCCCGCAACTTCCTCAGAGATAGAATCAGCACCAAAAGTAAAACCCCAAAACAGTAAGATGATCTCTTGACAGCAATAACCTGTCTCTTCCTAGCCCCAGTGTCTTCTTCTTTCTCAGCTATGTGCTACAACTGAGTGTGAGTGAGTGTGTGATAAATAGAGAGGCTAGCTCTCTATTTATACTAATTCTTGACTTGACTAAACCCTACTAGGGTCGACTTCACTAGGTGAGTCTAACAACCCTAGTGCCTCGAAACTGCGGAGACTTTAACCCTTGAACAATAAGAGCTTACCCACATTGACTTGACATGACTTATTTACATTATAGAAACTCCCGATCGAAACATTGGGCCATGACATGACTCAATTACATTACAGACACATCCCGGAATAAACATCGAGGTACAATACATAAGATACATAAGTGAATACATTCTGAAGTTACAATTACATCAACACTCCCTCTTAACTAGGAAGGTATTTTCTCGACACAATTTATCAGCACAAGTCTTCTTCTCTGTATCATCTGGATCATCCTCGAGTTCTCATCATCTTCAAGTCATCTTCATCTGGATCTGGATCATCACTGGAACATCATCACTGAATCTGGATCATCACTTGATCTGGATCATCACTGCTGGATCATCATCACTGAAATCATCACGGGTGCTATCTCATGATTCTTCTCGTCACAGGAAGTTGTACAGAGCTAGCCCTTTTTCATGCTGGGTGTAGTCCTAGCCTCCATGTAGGTATTTTTCAGTGCTTATATCTGACCCTAAGTCAGAATGGCCCGTCCAACACTTACATCTGACCTTGACTCGTCAGAAAGGCATGCCCAGCACTCACATCTGACCATGAGAGGAACGTAATCCCTTCACCATGTCAGAATGGCCCAACCCTTACATTTGACCATGGAAGGAACCTCATCCTCTCCCATGTCAGAATGGCCCAGCCCTTACATCTGACCTACTCGTCAGAATGGCCCAGCACTTATATCTGACCTACTTGTCAGAATGGCCTTGCACTCACATCTGATCATGTGAGAACACATCCCACAGTCATATCAGAATGGCCCCCAGTCCCAAACTGAGCTTTCCTAGTAACTGACCAGGTGCCTCCATTCTCCCAAAGAATGGCATCAACCCTTATATTTGATCAAGTGGGAACCAATCCCTCAATCACATCAGAATGGCCATGCACTCACATTTGATCATGCAAGACTACATCTTACAGTCGTATCAGAAAGGCCCTCAGTCCCAGACCAAGTATTCCTGGTAACTGACCAGGCACCTCCATTACAAGAATGGCAACAGCCCTTATATCTTATCATGTAGGAAACAATCCTACAGTCATATCAAAATGGCTCAGCACTCATATATGACATGGAAGGAACCAATCCTCTCACCATGACAGAATGTATCAACCCTTACATCTGACCTACTCGTCAGAATGGCTTGCGGACTCATCACTTCCCCTTGGAAGGAACCTCGATCTGGAGAACACCAAGCTTCGCCTTGAAGTACTCAAACTTCACTTTGGCCAATGGCTTCATCAACACATCAACTATCTGTTCGTTCGTCGCAACATACTGGAGCTTCACTGCTCCCCTTTGCACCATATCCTTGATAGAGTGATATTTGATCTAGATATGCTTCGACTTGTCATGGAACACCGAGTTCTCCGACAACTTCATGCAACTTTGGTTGTCACAATATATACAAGTAGCATCTAACTGGAGATCAAATAAATCAGACAGTAGCTTCCTCAGCCAAACTGCCTCACAACTAGCTGAACAAGCTGCGACATACTCTGCTTCAGTTGTACTCAGTGCCACACAGGATTTTGCTTCCTGCTAAACCAAGAGATCACATCTGATCCCATACTGAAGCAACACCCTGAAGTGCTCTTCCTATCGATGGCATTGCCTGCCCAATCTGAATCAACATAACCCTCCAGGTTAATCTTCTGACTCACCTCATACTTGAGCCCATAATCAACTATACCCCTTAGGTACCTCAGAATATGCTTTGCAGCAATCAAATGAACATGTCTTGGATCTGTCAGGAACTGGCTCAAGGTGTTCACAACAAAGCAAATATCTAGTCTCGTGTTCGTCAGGTACATCAAGGACCCAATCATCTGACGATACATCGTAGCATCAACCGCTTTTGATGAAGCATCACTCAATAGTTTCAGGTTCGATGCCATAGGTGTGGTCATGGCCTTGCAGTCCATCATCCCAAACCTCTTCAGGATCTCTATTGCATACTTCCCTTGTCTGAGGGAGATTCCATCCGCATTCTGCCACACCTCTATGCCTAGAAAATAATGCATCATACCCAAGTCCTTCATTTCGAACTCGGCAGCAAGCTTTCTCTTCGTATCAGCAATTGACCCATCCATACCTGTTACAAATAGATCATCTACATACAGTAGGAGCATCATTGGGTTGCCACCTTCAACCTTGTAGTAAAGGTTGGAATCTGCTTTACTCTTAGTAAAGCCCAAACTAGATAGAAAGCTGTCAATTCTGCCATACCATGTCCTGGGTGCCTGTTTCAAACCGGACAGGGCTTTCTTCAATCTACATACATGAGACTCTCTATCATGTGTCTCAAAACCAAGTGGCTGCTCCACATACACTTCCTTTTCTACTACACCATTCAAGAAAGCAGTCTTGACATCCATCTAGTGTATCTTCCATTTCATCACTGCGGCCAGAGCAAGTACTGATCTGATGGAAGTGTATCTGGCTACAGGCACAAAAGTTTCTTCATAATCTATTCCTTCTTTTTGGAAGAAACCACGAGCAACAAATCTTGCTTTATATTTTTCTATGCTACCGTCTGCAGCATGCTTGATCTTGTAGATCCATTTGGAAGTTACAATAGACTTCCCTTCTGGTCTTGGGACAACATCCCAAACATCATTCTTCATGATCGATTGATACTCTTCGATCATAGCATCCTTCCATTCTTTTCGTTCTGTCGCTTCTCCATAATTGGAAGGTTCTTTATCGATGAAATCACATAATAATGCTACATATCCGGAGCAGGAGCTAGTCCTCTTTCTTTCTCTGTGATTCTCTTCTAGAGCCCCATATCTTTCCGCACCTTGGATAGCTTCTTGTACCCAAGCAGGTTTCCTCTTATGAGGATTCTTCTCCTGAGGTGGATCTACAGGTTCTTGAGGTTCTTCAAATTCTCGATCTTCTTCTTGAGTTTCTTCGTTCATGGTTGTATCATGAATTATGGGTGCTTTTGCTTCTTCAGGTTCTTCAGCAGGTCTCTTTCTGGATTTGTTGTAGGCTGAGTCTTCATCAAATGTCACATCCCTACTGATGTCGATCTTCTTGAATCATGGGAAGTATATTCTGTAAGCCTTCGAGCTTTCAGAGTATCCCACAAATATACCCTTCTTTCCTGAAGGATCTAATTTAGTTCTCTTCTCTTTTGGAATGTGTATGTACACCGGACAACTGAATATTCTGAGATGGCTGACTTCTGGTTTCTTGCCGGAAAAGACTTCTTCAGGTGTCTTTCTCTGGAGTACTCTGTGTGGAGTACGGTTCTGTACATACACCGCTGTTATAGCAGCTTCTGCCCATAGATGCATAGGAAGATTTTGATCATGAAGCATAGCTCTTGCAGCTTCCATGATAGTTCTGTTCTTCCTTTTTGCAATCCCATTTTGTTATGGATTATATGGAGTGGACAAATCCCTCTTAATCCCTGAGTCTTTGCATAACTCTTTGAATCATTTGATGTGAATTCTCCGCCATTATCTAATGGAAAGGTCTTGATCTTCTTTTCTGTGTGGTTCTCGATCAAGGCTTTGAATTCCTTGAACTTGCTGAAAACTTCATCTTTGTTCTTTATGAAGTAAGTCCATGTCTTCCTAGAAAAATCATCAATGAAAGAAACATAGTATACATACCCGCTTAGTGAACTTGATGACAATAGTCCGCATACATCGGAGTGGATGATTTCCAAGATTCATTTTTCCTTGCTCTCGCTACTTGGAAATGTCTTCTTTGTATTCTTCCCTTTCGCACATCCTTTGCAGACTCCATCATGTTTTGCTTGTATTTCTGGAAGACCTTCAACACCTTTGCTTGCAAGTGGTAGTGCTCTGTAATGCACATGTGCAAGCCTTCTATGCCAAAGTTCATTTGGCTCTACTATGTCATGGATCAAGGCTTGTTTTGAATGTCCCTTCAATTTGTATAGACCTCCTTCTTGTTCCCCAATTACTACTGCATCATCGACGGTATTTCCTTTTGGCCACATGAGAACTTGGCCATCTACAAATGCAACCCTCATGCCTTTTGCATCTAATGTTGATATGGAGAGGAGGTTCTTCTTGAGTCCTGGTACAAACAATACATCCTTCATCTTCATGGACTTTCCGGAGTCTAGCTTATAGGAGGATTCCCCACTACCTTTTGTTGGATACCGGTAGTCATCTCCGAGCTTCACCTTGTGAGGTGATTCATGTTCTGATAGTCTCACAAAGGACTCTTTGAATCCCGTCATATGTTTGGAAGCCCCATTGTCTATAAGCCAATCATTGCTTCCATGTGTGATATTTCCTGTGAGAGCGGAAATCAAAACATATTCTTCATCACTTGAAGAATCTTCACTTTCATATCTGGTTCTCTTTGTGGAAGGTTCATCATCCTCTGCGGCATGAGCATGATGTCTTCTCTTGTTGTTTTTCTTCTTGTGAGGGTTTCTTTTGCTTTTAGGACAATCTCTGGCAAAGTGTCCTATTTCATCACAAGTATAACATCTGAGTTGAGATTTCTTGTGAGAAGAGTGCTTACCTTTAGAATGATGATGATGATGGTCCCTTCTAGGTTTCTTGGATTGAACTATGAGAGCTTGATATTCACTTCCCATCTTTTCTTCTCGGGCTGCTATCCGAGCTTCTTCTTGTGAGCATTCTTCCCAAAGTCTGCTGAACTTGACTAAATTCTTTCTGGCATAGATCCCTTGAATGAAAGAGTCCCATGTCCTAGGGAGACCATTCAAGGTGGTCATTACAATCTCAGCATTCTCCACTTCTTCATCTACTGCTTCTAGCTGTTCCTTGATCTGAGAGACTCCTGTGAAGTAACACTGGATGGTCTCTGCATTCTGAATATTCACATTCTTCAACTGGTTTCTCAGAGTCATTTTCCTGTTTATGTTCTTTCCTTCAAACAATTTGGTTAGGGCATCAGACATAGCTTTAGGTGTCTTTAGGGAAGATACCTGTGGTATGAGGTGATCCTTGATTGAATCAACAATAATCCTCTTTGCCATAACCAACTTCTTCTTGTGTAAGGCCTTAGTCTCATCTCCCTCTGGAACTGGAACCTCCTCACTGATATAGGAGTCCAACTCATTTTCTTTCAGGACCAGGGAGATCCTATACTTCCAGGCTTGGAAGTTATCAGCTCCCTCAAGCTTTTCATCAAGCTTTGTATGATGAGACATCTTAACTGAGAACCTCAAATGGAAATACAAAAGATTTAGATCTTACCAAGTCAAGATGTCGGATCTAGATTTGGAGCTGAAATTATGTAGTGCTGGTTCAGGAGCAGATTAGGGTTTTGCTTTTCCAGAGTTCTGTCCAACCAAATGCTTTGATCTTGATCCCTAACTTCGATTTTGAGGAGGAGATCAATCCAGGCCTAGGCTCACTGAAAAATTCCACTTTTGTGGAAAGCCCTAATTTTCGGCAGTAGTGTCGGGTCCAAAACTAAAAAACCTCAGAATTGGATTCTGCTTCGACAGAAAGATGCGCCCTAGGGAGGAGAGTTATTCCAACCTTCTTTTGCTGAAAATCTATGGAGAGAGATCCACAAAGTAGGAATCCCTAGTTCCCGCACCTGCATAGTGTCTTCTTCTCAGGTTAGCTTTGATACCATGTTAGATTTTTAACATTAATCTAGCATTATATTAGGATCTTTAACTGAGAGAATAATAAGCACAACAATCAAACATAAGAGACAATGAACATAGTGTTTTTCCTCGAGGAAACCATAAATGGATAAAACCCCGCAATTTCCTCAGAGATAGAATCAACACCAAAAGTAAAACCCCAAAATAGTAAGATGATCTCCCGACAGCAGTAACCTCTCTCTTCCTAGCCCCAGTGTCTTCTTCTTCTCCATCTATGCGCTACAATTGAGTGTGAGTGAGTGTGTGATAAATAGAGAGGCTAGCTCATTTATACTAATTCCCGACTTGACTAAACCCTACTAGGGACGACTTCGCTAGGTGAGTCTAACAACCCTAGTGCCCCGGAACTGCGGGTACTTTAACCCTTAAACAATAGGAGGGTTACCCACATTGACTTGACATGACTTATTTACATTATAGAGACTCCCGATCGGAACATCGGGGTATGACATGATTCAATTACATTACAGACACATCCCGGAATAAACATTGGGCTACAATACATAAGATACATAAGTGAATACATTCCGAAGTTATAATTACATCACAACACTTTGCTCAAAGACGCCTATCCTAAGTCAAACTCAAAATATAACATAAGGTGTGATACATCAATACACTGAGGGAGGTCACTTGGGGGCTTAATTCACCCTAGGCCCCTTTACAACTTCAAATCATAAGAAATAATCATGAAATACATCAATAGCCAATTAGAGGGGGCACCCCTTGGGGGTTTTTTCCTCACTGGCTGAGCCACAACTAAATAATTCGGACATGTTTCTTCCTTTCCTTTTCCCTGTGAAGTATGACCCTTGTGTTTTTCGATGCAGGTATAGTTACATACGTCCAATCCATTTCGATGTGTCCACCTAGAGTTGCATCCCACTTTCTGGATAAAAACATTCCCCAATTATTCGACACATTGATTACTACAACATCCATTGTCATATTGATGTCAAGATACTTAGCCAATTTTACTTGCATGTTTAAAATTATACCCACCACATCAACTTCTCTTGCATCCATTGGACAAACTTATGGTAGGGTCGAGTGATCCTTAAATTCAATTGTTCCATTACTTTTCTTGTAATTACGTTTGATGAAGCACCTGAATCTCACATATAGTTATGGAAAAGAAGATTATCAACTAAAAGAGAGACATAAAACGATGGGTGATCTTCTCTTCTTGGATCAACATTGTTAAGGATTATAGGAAGATCTTCAAGGATAATAGGCAAATATTCAAGGATGGAATTATTACTTGGAAGAGCAATTTCTTTGACAATGTTATGGGCTTTATTTATGATTACTTTCGAAAGCTTTTAACAATTTATCCTTTTGACAATAAATATGAAGGATGTCGGTTGCATAAGATGAGACTTTAACACTATTTAGCCATGTCCCCATGTCAAGTTTTGATTCTACAACAATAGGGGGGTTCATAATAGGAGGAGTTGTTACCTTAGGTTTATAATGCTTAGTTGGTGTAGACTTCCCCTTCCTTTGATAAGTAGCATCCTTGAATCTAGCATCCCTCATCGCTTTAACATGTTCTTGAGAAGGCTTTTCACCATAATTCTGAGTGATGAAATCCTTCTCTTGACTATAATCTATGATATGCTTCCAATGCTGGTTGGATAGGGGGTAGGTTTGGTCTTGTTGTCCGTCGACTACACACCAGCAGCAGAAATCTTTCGAAAGCTGTCTCCTCACTTGAGAAAGTGGGAGAGGTGTGACCTTGTGGGCAAGCACAGAGCCAGGTACTGTCACCTACTCCTAGCTCCTCCATTTAGGCTAACTCCTAACAAAGTCAAGGGGGGTAGTCCCTAACAAAGAGTTTCTAAGGCTCAATGTGTTTAAGTAAGTTTTATGAAGGTGATGCGGATGGGTGTTGTTTAGGAGATTGTTATGATGAAAGAAGATTATAATTCTAATAACTGAAAAAATAAATATAAGAAGAAAAGCAATCCACGTTGCTACACCAGATTAAAAGATGAACAATATGACGAGAACTTGTGAAATAAACTAGCATTCACAGATAAAGATTTTATAAACCAAAGGACAAATGGTCCAGATTAATAATGATGCATAAAATGACAAACCAGTGCCTTATGGAGTCAAACCTCTGAGATGCTTGAAAAATAATGAAAGTACAAGTCTCGTAATAGTGCTACTAAAAGTGTCCTGCGATTGCTCTTGGTTTATTTTAAAAGATTTTTAATGGTCTTGTTTATTATGGCTTGTCAAAGGTATGAAATACCAACCGGGAAAGCGCTCAAAGTTATTCTGTTCTAGACATGTCGACCCATCCAGTATCCCAGGTTGGTGTCTGGTGGATTGACCAGCTAGCCGGGACTCTAAGACAATGGGGAGTTCCGGCGCCCTTACTGAGAATTGACTTTGAATGCTTTCTACAACGCCGGTGTGTCGGTTATGGGGTAAAATTTTATTATGTTGTTATTTGCAAGAATAACAAGTCCGTTCACCGTTCTGAGTACGAGCCCAACTATGAAAGTCAGCAGAGCATACTAGATGAGGGATAGCAACGAAGTAAATTAATTAAAGGGGAATGTGAGTTGCAAATTTTATTAGACAAACAAGTTAAACCCTCCGACAGAGAGCGCTTTTGACTTTGTCTTATGACAAAATTTCAAGAGTCTTAGCTATTCTATATGCCTAAATGCAAGGATGATGCAAACATACTAATATGCTCTCCGAAAGAGAGTGCTCTTGACTTGGATTCCGGCAAGTTCAAGAGACTTAGAATTAAGTTAATAAATTATAAAAACAAAAGTACATGAAATAAATAAAAACAAAACAAACTCTCCGATAGAGAGCACTCTTGATCCACCTTACGGTGAGATTCAAGAGATTTTAGTTCTTTTTACTTTTTTGCAATATTATATCAAATAAAACAAACTAATGTAAAGCTAAGTAAAAAAAAACAAGAAACTTTTCCTTTTTTAAAACTTTAATGAAAGAAAAACTTTTCAAAAATGAAACTATCTTTCCCTATTCTATTCTAAACATTTATTCAACAAGCATGCAAACATGAAAAGATGGACGATACAGGCTTCTCCCAAATGGGGGAAGAGGGGTGTGGGAGCCTTTATCCCACTTGCTTTTTATTAACTTTTTTACAGTGCTTTTTTGATGTGTTTGCCTCTTCTTGAATGAGCAAGGTGAGAATGGGAGAGAGAGAAGAGGGAGGTGTTTTTGTCTTTTTCGCTCTTTGCTTGCTTATAGCCTTTGGGCTCTTCTTGACTTCCCTAAAAACAAGAGCTTTGAACACTAAACTGTTATATGTTAGTCAAAAAAAAAAAAAACCAGATCTATAAATTAACTCTAAAAGAAAGTAAATTTCTACGGTGAAAACAGACGAAATAAAAAGGAAGAAGAAGTTGCGAAACAGAAGAGAAAAGGGGCAAAAGAGGGCTGCAAGCTAAAGTAAAAGAGGGCTGCAAACTAAGGCAAAAGAGGGCTGCAACAAAGGTGAAGAAAGGACAAAAATAGGGCAGCAAAAAGAGAAGAGGAGGGCAAGCCAAACAAGGCAAGAAAGAAGAAGCCAAAGGGTGGATAAATAGAGCTTAGGGCTTCTTGAAGTAAATGGTAACCAAAATAATGTTTTATCTTGTAGATGGAACACAAGAGAGAGAGAGCTACTCCCAACTTTCCTTTTGTAGCAAAAGATGATGAACCCTGTAGGTCCTGCAATCACAAAGTGTTAAACTCAAAAATGGTTGTTTGAAGCTTGGGATAGAAGCAGCTGAGCTCACAACCATCTATAATCCACACAAAAGCTCAATACAAGAAGTGAGATAAAAAATTATATGCTAGTATGCTAGGAAAATTAGATCAAGATCAACATTTCGTATTACCGACTACTCATGTCCATCAAGATATTAATCTATTTTGCATAAATAACCAAAAGACAACAAATGACTATTCTACCATGCCAACAATGGCCTTCTTGAGCTAGCAAATTAATTAATCGCATACAAGTATTGAAAGAGAGGAGTTACAGACAATATTGCCTCAACCATGAGGAATTCACCACAATCAAAAGCCCATAGACCTCCAAAGTCGAATATGTTTATTAACAATTCCAAAGCAAATGCTTGATACAATTTGCTCATAGTAACTCTAACACAAAAGTTCCATCCTGTAGCGCTCAAAAGAGCCTCTACTTATACAAAGAGAGAAGACCAAAACCCTAAAACCAAAATCCATCAAATGAGGGCCAATCCCCATGATTAAGCAAATTCGGCACCTTAATTGAGAGCCAAACCTAAATCAAAAGTTGGTGTGAGTGAGGGGTGGCCACCCAAAAGGCAAGACGCCCCCACTCCCAACCCTAGATCCCCACCTCCATCAAATTAGAAGCCCACCCGTGTGGTAGCGCAAGCCTAAGGAGAGTGGGCGTGAGCTTGAAGGAGACACGTGAGCCTTTAGGTAGCTACAAGGTGGGTGTGATGGGTGCCAAAACCTTAGGGTTTGCACATAATGAGGAGTGCATTCAATTCCCTGCTTCGATCTAAACATCAAACCAATCACTGCTCTCCACATCACCCAATTCGTGAGCCAGATGAAGAGGGCGATTTTGCTAACTGAAGGTGACTTTAATGCTCTCCGATTACTGACTGAACAGACTTGGTGCCGAGTTGAATCATCATAAATGCCCATTGCCATGTCATTTAGCCTTTTATTTTATTCAATTTGGTTTATTTTGGAGAGTTTTTTATTATCTCCAAAATATTCTTTTTTAATATTTTAATTAATAATTTCTCCGTAAATGACTTTTTTGAGAAATTATTAATTATGAGGCCAAACGAACATCTGAAACTTAGGGATAGTTGGCCTGTTGATCATGAATGATTTTTGGCTTAAGGTTAGAGCCTTCAATCACTGAATTCGGATCCCTGATGACTGCCATATTACAAATTGAAATTTTTCCATTCAAATTATGGAAAAATTTAATTAAAAACTTTAGAAAATTAAAAAATAAAAACCCAAATCCAACACGTCCGGTAAAATTTTTTCAGAGGGTCCTAGTGACTTAGGATATGACCATAGTTTATTCTAATAATGTCTAGTAGGTTTATACATATTTAGTTGGGCTCTAATAACCCCCCAAGCCCCAGAATTCAGAATCGGGCATTCCAGCTTTGGAGGAAGCAGGAGAAAACCTCGTCGATTATACTCGGCTATAGAAAAAACATAATTGACAAGGGAAAAAACTCCCTGGAATACTTTAGTTGAAATTCTACGTCTTAGGAGACCGAACCACTCAAAAAACCCTATTAGCACATTTTATTACAAACCTCGCGAGGCCATGTTCATAATTACTGAAAACAAAAATTGACTAGCCAAAACTGGCTAGGCACAAATGGCGGATCATCTGATACACTGGAACACAAACATTCATCATGTTTGTCAAATGGCAGTTCCTCAGCTAATCCAACTATGGTACAAATAAGTTGGTAACAGGCCTACCATGTTCACAAACTCAGGCTCACTTGATAATGCATTCTGATTACTAGTCTTAGGGAATCCTTGTTCCATGACTTGGTTTGCAATATAACAAGTACTCTCCTGGTGGAATTGATCACATGGCCTACAAAATGGAATTGTATCTTCAACGATGTTGGTTGAATCTAACTGGTTTGGAATCCTAGGCTCTTGAGTTGGTGCTTTCTTCTGATACATTTGGTTGGGCTTATGTTGAAAGTTCCTTGGTCATGAGAAACCTGATTTCTCTCCATCATTACCAACCTATTTCGAATATGATTCAGTTGTGCAGCATGATTGGCCATTTGCTGGTTCTGATTAGTTACCAAGGTTTTCATCATTTCAGACATTTTCTTCATAGGATCTTTGTATGATTCCTTTCCCTCTGTTTCAACAGCTTTTTCCTTAGATTCTTTGTTATAGGAAGAATTTCCTCTAGTGAATCCAGGTATGTTAGACTTACCAGATGATTGTATATTCTTTTCAATTTTTTCGGCCAAGTCTCGGGCTTGCTTTAAATCAGCAAGTTCTTTATCTCTTAACTGATATCTCAAATCACCAGTGAAATCTTCAATGTAATAGATGAGGATAACAACATCAGTCATGACAAAGGACTTCTCTATGTCTAGTGCTGAGTGAGGCTCTGAATATCTCTGTGATGTGGCTCATGCTGATGATCAATCCATGATGTATCCCCATGTACAAAACTAGCTCTGGAGAATGCGAGAGAATATCCAACTATTCCATCATGGTAGCCCAACTTCAATGTATGTGATAACAGTGGGGTGTAGGATACTTGAGATGTTCTTTAAGTGAGGTTTACAAGGCATGAGTGGACACACCATCTTCCAACCGCTATATTGTTTAGGAATATTCAATCAAGGTAAGACTTCTTACTTTTTCATGCCAAACTTCATCTCCATGAACCAATAGTGCGCCCTCCAATAAAAGGTATAGTGGGATCAATAAACCATCATAGGGTGCCCTTAAACCAAGTACTTTACACCATATAGCATATGTCAACCTCATGAACACATCCAAATGGGACAAAGACACTCCTCTCCTAGGGCATTAGCAATAAAACACATCCAAGTATGCCAAGAAGGGGGTCAAAACATTGGTTTTTAACCATATCCACAATAGAACCATATAATCATAGAGTGCTCACATTAGAAGGGTAATATATCATATAGTAATACAAATGATGTGAGGAAAATACCCAAAAAATCAAAATGATTGAGGTATAATGTCCCCAACCTCATCACATGCTCATAACCATGTTGGAATCTAGACCATCCATGCTAATAAATCATCAAACCAATCTCCATACAAGAGCCTAGCCACATATATGTATGATAAACATGCCAATTAAATCAACAACATCTCGACATCACCTACCTTAACATTTGCATGCCCTCTACGGTGTAAGCAAACACATCCTATTGGAACATCACGTTAAACTTTGAAAGTGGTGCATCAATCTACAAGATATTCTGCAAACTCAAACGGGTCTATACCAATATCTTTGCATTATCCACCCTTCTCTAGACACCACACACCTGTTTGCTAGAGATGATACAGTAACTAGCTACTAGGCCATCATTGTGGCTAGTGAGACATATCATAAGGGTGTTGCCAAGGAAGACGTGTGCATACATAAATATCCCAGAGTATCAAAACCAATAAAATCTGTAGAAAATCTATCAGAACTGCCACACCAACCATAGTGAAATGAAATTGGATGATCATGTAGTAACATGATGTAACAGGGTGTAAATGCATGGCCATGATACTCATTAAAAATGTCACAACACATGTTTAATTTTATTACCTAATGTAATAATTATGACTTAGTTACACACATAACATTGGTTCACACCCATTTTATTCTTGGATACTATATGGAATATGTGTATAGATTATAAATTGATGAAAGCATAGAGCTTTGGCAGTTCTACTTGGGGGTAGAGTAACTCTTTCCTTTTCGAGGGTTTGTGCTTCTGAGATTCAAGAAAGGTACAAATTGATCATCTGCTAGCTACATAGGTATCTTGTAATTCTGAGTGAAATATAAATGATGATATTGGATGTTTTAAATTGTGTTGTGCAGTTGCAACTTGAAATTGTTGACAACAGTTTTATTCATTGTGCATTAACATCATGGTATCTCTGATAATTCAGGTTTGTATTTGCAGATGCCTATGACACTGAACATCTTCTTGACTGTATCAATAAGTTGAAGCAAAGTGAATCTACTCATCTTCCTATTTATGATTTCAAGAATCATTGTCGGCGTACTGATGCTTTTTACATGGTATTTTCTCCTCTTTCACTTTGCTGGCTGAATATAGTTAGACAAAAGATGGAAATTTAAATGTGATTCAATTTTTCTTTTTTCATAAAGTTGTTTACTGCATTTTATTTATCAGAATTTTTACCCTTCATATTGTGATTTTCATCACATGAGAGATGTACTTGTGATTCTCATCACAAATGTCAGAGGTGTGTAGGAGGATATTGATGGAGCATTAGATTGACATAGGGAAATTATTGTTGGAGCACATGCTATCCTCAACACTTACCTTGTGACATTGTTGACCACCTAGGTAGGTCTGAGGTGTCTGGAATCTGGATAGGTCTGAGGTGTCTGGAGGAGAGTTGTTATTTAAACACTTTCCTATTATTGCTTCCCACTAGAGTACCTTGTTTGGAGATGGGTTCCTTTATTTACTTATTGCATGAGCACTTTGCTTGGATGATGCATTTCCACTTTGTTGATGGATTATTGATGGTAATTTATGCTAGATTTGATTGAATGCTTCCACTTGTGCATATTTTCCTAGGAGTGTTATACATTAAATAATTTAAAATTAATAAGAATAAATTTATATATTGAATGTAAATTAAATAATAAATTAAGAGTTGTGAGTTTAGGAAAAGTCACATTAAAACCCGATAAGTCATATATATTCGGGAATCACCTATGTAAAAAGGGAATTCAGACCAGTTTTATAAAAAATAAATTTATTTATCAGCTCGTGTTTTTTGCATCGTGTTTTTCTCTTGCATTGGTATCAGAGCCTCGTCGCCTGCTGCACCAAGCTGCTGCCGACCAACACACCATCCGTCCACGCCCGTGCCTCCAGCAGCCCGAACCGTGTCCATCTCCCTTATCCAGTGTCCATTCTCCGTGTTTCGTATCCATCTCCTGCCTCCCTTCTTCCCTCCGTATCCCTTCTTCCTTTGCATCTGCACTCCACGCTCCTAGCCCCATGCAGCTTCCACCTCAACCGTTTCCGCCCGCAACCATCCATTTGCTGTGTGTTCCCACCACCACCGTCCTCCACTACTCATCATCCACCTCCTACGTCTTGCATCCTGCTCCCTGCCAGTTGTCCCCTTCCCTCCACTTTTTGCACTACCTTCTGCTCGCGTCTGCATGTCGGCTGCTCCCAGTGTTTGCGTCTCGGCTGCTCCCCGCGTCTATCTCGGTTGCTTCCTCCGTGTCGCACGCTGCTTCCTGGATGCTCCCCGCCATCTCCACCTTCCATCCTTTCGCCTCCTCCGCGGGCTTCCACTTGCTCCACCCGCCATTTCCAGTTGCCCCTCTTCCCACTTTCCCCACGTTGACCTACACACTATAAAAATAATAATAATAATTATTATTATTATAATTATTTAAAAAAACTTATATTATAATTATCTAAAAATTATTTTGTGCCTGGTTTGCTTCAAACAACCAATAAAAATAAATCAAGGTTCAATGTAGAAAAAATCCTAGTCATCGCCAGAATGGCAGATATCAATGCTAGATTGGACCAATTGGACGAAAAATTCAACAAGAGGTATGTAGAATTCAAGGCGAACATTGACAAAAACAATGATGAATTAACAACACTCATGGCAGGAATAAAGCAAGGTATCAGTGCATTGAAGGAAGATAAAAAAAAAACTCAAGAGTCTCTCGACATTATTTTGGCCAGACTACCGCCACACACTTCATTTCCCCCACCTAGCCATAATCCATACCTAGACCCCTTCAATACACCTCCTCTAAATACGCCTAAATCGCCATGCCAACACGACACGACGCTACCCGATGAAGTTCCTTTCTTTAACATTCCATCAATATCAATCCCCCTATTATCCCCTTTATTAACAGGGGTGTCCAAAAAAATTTCAAATGGCTGGAAACTCCCTTCTAGAGTTGTTACAAATCATGCATATCAGTAGAACTTTTTTCAAGCTGGAGCATCATTTTTACAACAGTTAGTATGCCAGTTCTAACAAGCAAAAGGAGGCATAAAGGGAGACTATTTTAGAAGCAGTGTAATATCATCATCTTCAGATTACGAAAGCAAGTTTCCAAGGTCTTTTATTCTTTGAAGGGATGCCATAGGCATTTCCCAGTCAACAAGGATTTAAAGCATTTATGTTCATTCCGAAAAGACTTGGCTTTTGTGGAAAACAAGGGAAGTGGAAGTTCCCATACCATCTTTTCTCAGTGGACACCTTTGGGTATGTTTTTCTTACAGGATGCAGAATAATGGAGTCCCATCCAAAGTCTAAAAGCACATAAAAAAAGCACGCCATCCTAGACAGAATTAGCAGGACACACTTCTTTTTTTGTGGATTTTTTCGGAGCTATAATGATTGAAGCAATTGACACCGTATATGGTCTCTTGATGACATGAAGAGTCGCTGCTCTGTTCTTGCACTGATTTGTAGACTTCCACCATTCACAATGTCAATCATTCATGCAGGTCATCAAATATTTGAGAAACACTTAAATTTTGCAACTTCTGTGATGGAGCTGCCTTTGTTGGGAGGTCTGTCAGCTGCCCCACAAAATACCCATGTGTTGATCAAAGACACATATTATGGAGCCAACTGCAAAATATGATTCGAATGGAAATCCTATCGACCATCAATCCGTCAAGTAGTTGATTTCAGAGAGAAAGAACACGTTGTATAAAATATTCACTGTCAGTCAACAACCTGATGGTATCTCCGTTGCCAAGTTGAGTTTTTTTGGGTTTCTCACAAGTAGTTCGTGGTTGTTGATTGAATGCCATTGGCATTTGATTACACCAGTGGTAACTTCATATCCGGTTTCTCGTGCATCATTTGTCATCTTAGCAGTCGAGCAACTAGATTCGTTGAGATCTAAACTGGGCATGTATCTTCATGTCGCTTAGACCCATGGTTTTCCTTTGTAGACAATCGCCGTTTGGACGAGATTCATTGATATTTCCAATGGGCTGTGACTCATTCTTGGGAATACCTCTGCACACAAAGCTTCATCTTTTCTTTTCTTTGACAACCGAGTCAACTTTGACTTCGTTGGTGAGAAGGCGTCTATTCTAGCATTTACGCATAGTCCAAGTGTTAGTTGTAGTGACCTAAATGATACAGGATCCTCCACCCCAAAGTTTGATTCAAGTTGTTTACTCTGCCATATAGTCGACAGAACGTGAAGATAAGGCCCCAAAAAATAATAATCATCTTGGTCAAGCTGTCAAAAATTCATGTGGGATATCTGGCGCGCCTACCGAGTAGAGATTGACTTTTTGATTTGCAATCATGGGGTAGGTTAATCGTTGTGTTCTTTGGCACAATCAAATAGCGAGTTCAATTCACAGGTAGCAGATCTCATTCACGCTCAAACCTCTCTGTTTTCCTCCACGTGGAGCTTGTACCCTTTCTCATGGAGTTCATTAATAGCCGGATTGCTTGGAGTTATGTTTGTAAAAAAGAATCGATTCTTGATTTAGCGTCTATCTTGGTTACGTGTGTTTCCAAACTCTAGCCAATATCTAGTTAGTTTTAGTGGAGTGAGGATATCTTTAACTATCATCTAGTTGAGGTAGGAGTCATGTTAATAAAGTGGGCATGGTCATGTATTTGATTGGATAGAAAAGTGGATTTTGATCCACCTTTTCTCATTTTTTATTATTATTTTTTTTTTTTTTTTTTGAAAAGAATAACGAATTTTTGGACCTATTAAGAGGCCATCCTTCCCCATTGTAATGGTGGAAAAAAATGGGAGGATTTTTGCCCAGAACTTAATAGAAAAATATCATTTTGGGTTTCATGGATGTTTAGTTGAGCACTCTCTTTGATGTGTGGTGTGAACTTGTGGAGCTTCAATGAATGGGTGATTGTTGCTAGAAGCCATTTTTCTTTTCTATGTTTGTGTCAGAGACCATAAATGGATGCTATCTTTGTACTGGAAGGTGAAAATCCTTAGCAGCTGCTAGCCTTTTCCCTTTGTAAGCGTGCATACACAGGAATTGATCTTTGCATTTAATCTAGTTTGATTGTGTAATATTGATCTTTTGTTTGCATAGCGCATCTCCTGCAATTAGGAAGAAGTAAATCTAGTAGCTGCACCATGGACTAATTAGGGTTTGCTCAGTTAGACAATCTCTCCCCCTTAGTCACATATGACACAAGGCCCTCATGAGTTCTCGTTTTGACTCCATTTCTCCCTTTGATGTACTGGCACTGGTCTATTTGTGAGGATTGATCTTTCCCTCTTTCCCATCACTCATTCAAATTACATCTATACTACAACTGTATCTCTAAGGCAGCCTCTTCATTTCTCCTTGTCCATTATTGCATCTACCTTAGTGATCCTAACCTTAAGGAAGCCCTCCTTGAGTTGGAGAAGAGCCAACCTGAAGCGAGGAAGAGAGGAGTGTGGTGACAGTGGCTGCTCTTTTCGCAATTGCCATCGGGTCGGTGTGCCTACTTTTGTGCTTTGACACACGCACGCCGGTCAGGAGCAACAACACCCCCAAGCACATGGATACCAGACAAGGGTAAAACTAGAGTTACCCAAATTTGATGGTGACGAAAAACAATGCATCACATGGATCAATAAAGCAGAGGAATACTTTGAGATCCATAACATACCTTATGATAGTGAGAAGATTAAGTACGCCGCCATGCAATTGGAGGGAAATGCCTACAATTGGTACATGTGGTGGAAGACGACGACCCGAGCTTGTTCCTTTAATTGGAATAACTTTAAAAAAGATCTTCTTAAGAGGTTTCAAGACATAACCGAGAAAGACTTCTTTGCCAAGATCACTAGGTTGCAGGAAAAAGGAAGTGTAGATGAGTACACATGTGAATGGAAAGCTTTGGCAACTCGAGTTCCAGAACTAATTGATGACCAACGTATGCAAACATACATACATGGACTAAAACCGCACATTCGGGATGAGTTAGAATTACATGACACTTCTACCATGGATAAGGCAAGATGTAAGGCCAAGATCATCGAGAACAAGTTTAAACGATCCACTCAAAGTAGCTTTGACAAAAACTACTCCAAGAGGAATCCTCCCCAATTAGCGAATATAGAGACTTCAAGATTTACGCTGCCACATCTAAGGGAAGGACCAAAACCTAGTTTAGAAGTACAGAGGACGAGGGAAGGAAAGTGCAAATATTGTGGAGAGAAATGGGATCCTAAGTATAGATGTTTGCAAAGGAGAAACCCCCAAAAAATTATGTGCTTGCGAAGCTAAAGAAGAAGAAAAAATCTCATAATGTGAAGAGTCAAGTGAGGAGTGTTATCACCCGCCTTGTAGTTGCATGTGTGAGGTGGATCCAGGATGGATGGTAGAGGAGCAAGCAACTAAGGGGTGGAACCACCACTGCCTAGACTCCCAAATGGATGGTTGTCACGCCAATCAAGGCATCCTTCACTTTATGTTATCCTAATCCAAGACAACAATGGGGGAGACCCAGATCTACTCCCGACAGGAGAGATCGGACTTATACACCAGAAGAAGATCAGATGGGGCTTCAGGGTACTAAAGGTGCAAGGTAAATGGAAACCCTAGCTCTAGGGTTTAGGTACTAGCAACTGGTGAAGATGACCACTATCTTGGGAAGTGTAACTGTGACAGGGTAAATAAGGGCAGAGTTGGGACTATCTAGTACCTAGGAGTTAGACTCAATGAAAGGTGTTTGAGCTATCAGTGAATGTTGGTAGATGGCAAAGGCTAAGAGCCTAAGGGCAGCGCTAGCCTGGAGATCAGTGCTTTGTATGCACTGGGCAATGGAGTCAGCAGTAAGACAACGTTTCAGGAAACCCACTTGGGAAACACCTTGATCTACGAACCCAGAAAGCAATTGGTCCGGAAAATCAAAGATACAGGAAAACTCGCTTAGTAGATGGCTAGGAGACTGAAAACTGATTTTTTCAGATCTAGGGAAAACCAGGAGGAACCAGCTCAGTGTTGAGGGTGTTCTGGGATGCTTGGGACCCGATCTATCAGCCTATCATGTCAGATTTTAGAAAAACCTACTTCTGGAAAAGGCCAATTTTCAGTGAGGGCGCTAGGGCAGTTTCAGTCTATTTTTCAGATCTCGGTCAAACTGTTGAGCCTCTTGATAGCATTGGGGTTGATTTGGAATGCCCAAGACGCAATCTATCCGTCTGTGAAGTTAAAAATTAGAAAAACTCAAAACCCTAGCAGGTCAATTTTTTCAGTGGGGGGTTATGCAGTTTTCTACTAAAAAATCAGATCTAGGTCAATATTTGAGGAATTTGACCAGCATTCCAGTTGATTTAGTTAGGGGGAGGCCCGATCTATGAAACCCAGAAATGGTTTGGTAAAAGATCGGACGGTTCCCTGATTATTTGATTTTTTAGGTTTTTATGGTTTAGGAGTTTTCAGAAAAATAGTTAAATTTCAGCAAGGTACAATGGAATAAGATCAGAAAAAAAGAAGTTACCTGTGGATCTTACCTAGATAAGCTTGTAGAAGTCTGTAACAGTGACGATCCTAGCTATCCCGATCAATCCTGGAAGATCCCCGTGATTTCTATGGCATATGCAAGCTCCAAGCCATCAAAGCGCCCCTACCCTGCATGAGCAAACATCAACCATATCAGATTTGCACATACAAAATAAAGAAACTGAATGCACCCAGACAGTAAAATGAAGTAATCATAGATCGCAATGAAACTAATGAAAACTCCCTGATCCAAGACGAAGAGAACCGAGCAAGTTGAGGTCCCCCTACAAAAATGCTCTAGCCAAAACGTCCTCCTGTAGACAAAACAATGATAGCCACGAAAAAAAATAGATCTCATGAGAATTTCCACGATGCTAGTAAGCTGAAGACAAGCTAATCACCATTTGAGCACATCAGATTCAAAGCAAATCCAGAAAAATTTCCATAGAATTTTTTTTTCTATTATTCAGACCCAAGAGCCAAAGACCCCTTACAAATGAGAAGCTCTCTCCTTTAAATAGAAATGAGAGAACCTCAATCATAACCAAATCCTAACCA
>LPNX011210373.1:0-116520 GCA_001517045.1 Pseudotsuga menziesii
TCAATGTCATTTTGAGTCACGTTGCTATCTTCCATGAGTGATTGATGTTTCTCCAGCGCATTGGCAGCGTGGGTCTTTTGAAGGGAGGGAGAGGGGATCGATTTTTCCCAAGCCTTGAGTTCCCTTTTGGTCCTTCTGAGTTTTTCCTCCCATATGAAGGAGGGCGAGCCAGTGACCGGGAGGGCCCAAGTATCCGCAACAATCTTTTGAAATTCCGGTTGTCTGGCCCACATCGAGTTGAACCTGAACGGTATGGGTCCTAAGTTCCTATTGATAGCCATTTCCAGCAGAATGGGCTTATGATCCGATCCTCCAAATGGAAGGATTTTGGAAGTTAGATTCAGCCCGAGCAAAAGGAAAGAGTCCTGGACTAGGAACCGGTCGAGTCTGGCAGCAATATGCCCAGGCCCGACTCTTTTATTGTTCCAGGTATACTTTCCAGAGGGCGGTTTTACATCCATGAGATCCCAATCCAGAATGATCTCGTCAACAATTTCTCGAATGGGATCCCTGACCAAGGATCCCCCTCTTTTTTCTTCTTGGCTGAGGGTGACATTGAGGTCCCCTGCCAAGATTACATTTCCTGGGAGATTGCTCTTTTCCTCTCGGATAAGCCTCCAGCAAACCTTTTTTTCAGCATAGGAATTAGGTGCATAGATATTGAAAATTCTTACCAGGATGTTCGTGTCCTTTTGCCTCAGCGTGGTGAGGATCCAACAAGAGCTGTACTTGATGTCAACAGCCTCGAATTTCTTTTTGGCCCACAGCATCCCAATGCCTCCGGATGCGCCTCTAGAGCTAATTGCAGCTTTGCCTCTTTTTTTCCAAAATTTTGAAGTTACTTGGAGGAATGCTTCTTCCTCCATCTTGGTCTCCTAGATCAGAAGGATGTAGTGAAACAAGATCAGTCATTGCTTCTTCCTTGCGTGTGCTGCCGAGACCTCTGCAGTTCCAGGAGAGAACCTTCATTACTTACTTTTGGTGTTTGATGGCATCCCTTTCTGGGCATGCCCCTGCTGGCGAGTATTTCTAGTGTTCTTCAGCAACTTTTCCAGGGTGGGCTGGGAGCCTTGGAGTTTATCCTTGTAGGTAGCTTTCTCCCTTACTTCTCTCTTAGATTTCCTACCTTTGGTTTTTAATTGCCTTGGAGTGGTCATTTCTATTTCCCCCTCCTCCTCTTCTTCTTCTTCTGATTCAGAGTCTTCCTCTGATCTTCCCTGGTTTCTTCCTACTTGATTCTCTGTCATGCTGTCCTCCTGGTCATGCATTAGATGGGCTGATAGATCAGCTTCAGGTTCCTTACCTTGATCATTACTAGATTTCTCTTCCTCTACTACCGGGTCCTCCCTTTCTTCACTAGTTTCTTTGGTCTTGGAGGTTTCAGGGGTCTCTTCAAGGAGAGTGATCTTAGGTTCCTTATTCCCTTCTTTGTCCCCTTCAGCCGTCTTTGAGTCTGATTGCTTTTTGGGTTTGGATCTGTTTACCTTTTGCCAACCCTCCCCCTTGTCCTGATGAGTCTCGGGCTTTTTCGGGCAATTTCGAATGAAGTGCCCATATTCATGGCAGCCCCGGCACTTGAAGGGAAGCTGTTCGTAGTCTAGCCTTTGAAAATGAGTCCAGTTCCCCACGGTTAGTTTAATAGCTTCTGGAAGACCTGCTTCTAGATCCACCTTTACGCAGATCCGGGCGCAGGCGTAGTGGTCCTTAGGGCTGGCCATATCAATATACTTCCCTAGAACTGTCCCGATCGCGTGGAGAGATTTGGAGTTCCAGCAATGCATGGGAAGATTTGGAAGTCTGACCCAGACTGGCACGGCCTTGGGGATGTCAGCTTCGGGATCGAAATCCGGGGTCCACCCATTGAGGTAGAGACCTTGCGGTCCCATGAAGTAGGGCCCATTCCTGAATATTAGTTCCTTGTCTTCTTTGGTTTCGAAGTCAAAGAGGAAAAATCCCCTTCCGACCGAGTAGGCTGCAACGTTTTGGGAGATAAGAGGTCTCCAGTTTCTTTGGACCCAGCTATCAGTTGTCTTTGGCGAGGGCCAGAGCCCCGTGAATTTCCCGACCAGGGCTCGGTCTGCGAGGGAGAGAGCAACCCTCATAGTTTCTTCAGGTGGCAGAGCTACTTCTGGGACATCCTCTATTCTCTTAACGAACTTCGGTGGGTTTCTAGAGTCAGATCTCCTGTTCTGAGGCCGAATTAGATTATCAAAAGCCTCGGATCTCGGATCCAAAGGCATATCTCCCATCCCAGGCATCAGAAGGCCCTCAAGTCATTGGCAGGCACAGAGGACCTCGAAAACAGCCCTCAGGCTCTACTAAGTTCACCCCCAGGGGACAGATCTCTCCAGCTCCTCGATCCCTGCAAGAAGGAATCAGTCAGGCTCCAGATCGGCCTCAGCTCCAGCTCAACGATCTAATGGACAGCGTCTCCAGGCAAGCACCGAGGAGATCTAGCATGCAGCGATCAGCATGCAGCGAGCGTCCTCCATGCAACGAGCGTCCAAAAAAGGAAAAAAAAAGGAATTCATTCAAACAACAATATATTGATAAACACGTAGTGATTAAAATAAAATGCCAATGTTATAATACCATAACAAAATTTAACACTGCACTTTCTCAAAAGACAGAGAATAGTCCAAATCGCAATATATAACAATTTTATTGAACTTAACACTTTTACAAAATAGCAAGTATGAGATATCATAGCATATACAAGACATGTCATTTTGCTTTTCAAACAAAGAGCAATGCCAAATGGGCTTTACAATTAACATCACATCATAGTTTGGCATGGCATGTCATATCATATATAAGACATGTCTCTTTGCTTTTCAAACGGAGAGCATTGTCAAATGGGCTTTACAATTAACATCACATCACAGTTTGGCATGGCATGTCATATCATATATAAGACATGTCTCCTTGCTTTTAAAAAAGAGAGCGACGCCAACACTATAAAAGATGGTGTTGCAAACATTTCGGGTCAACAAAAGGAGTTCAGGTACATGAACATTGCATCCTCCTCCTCCGAAATGGCACTAACCCTTTCCCTTCTCCATATTGTAAAGTTGTTTCTCAATCCTCTGCCTCGAGGAATTGTTGCATCTGACTTGCAAACAAATGTGCATAGTTGATTGACAATAAACACATAACGATCGAATCAAACACATCTAACAAAAGGCATTTCAAATGTGAAAATAACAATCATGGTCTTTAATAATATTCACATATTAACCTGAAGAAATTGTTGTTGTACTTCTTTGATAATTGTGGAGATGGAAATCCTATTAGAATTGCAATCAAACGTCAAAAGACAAAATGCAGTACAAAATGCGTTAACATAGTCCATTATTGGAATTAAATAATTTGATTTCCCATCCCAACAAACTAAATGTTTTTTTGGGAAAAAAATTGTTTATTTTAAGCGCTAAACAAACATGAAAGCACAAAACAATCTCATCACCATGTTTAGAATTGTCTAATTCCAACTGCATTTTCTCTTCTTAGGTATGTCTCCAAACATCTTCTTAGATTCTAGAAGCCTCTACTACTGAACCTTGAAAAAATCTAACATTTCAAGGGATCGAGTAGGGTTTAAAGGAAAACGACTGTAGGATGGGCATGAGGATGGGGAGAGCAAATCTAAATCGATATAAGCTACAAATTCATTTGACAATTTTGAAACTCTCATATTGTATAAAGAAACACCGGTGAAAGTTTGAGGTATATATTAACTTTGGGAGAGACATTTGTACTGAATGTCCTTGAATATTGCACAAGCTCTCTTAAAGCTGGAAGCAAATATTAAAAGACTTGTAAGTTTCTCTGCATATTAAATTGCTTATACAATTACTTCATAATGTTCCATAGCTCCCAAGTGGTGGAAACAAAATGAGAAGTCGTAGGAGTACAAGTGTATGGTATTTGCATTGGTTAGGGTCTTAATTGAAAGCATTGAAAGTATGTAAGAGGAATGAACATAGCAGGACCATAAGAGATATCGTAGCTAAATAGTGACTGTGAAGACCCTCTTTCTTTAACTATTGCCCCCTACATTTATGCACCTTCATAAAGGTGTTCAATCAATACCCAACTTCAACACTTTTCAATTTCATTTATACAGCATTTAAGTTGCCCTTAAATGCTTATTTCTTCTTGGTGTGGGCTACCCGGGGCCTGTTATCAGTGCCCAATAAACTACCAACTACTTTCAATTAATCCATGCATAAGATATAATGCATTGTGTGCATGAGAGTTGCTCTTATCTGCCCTCCATAAATTGCAGTCATTGTTTTATTAATAGCTTGGCTTTGCCAGCTTTTCTTATATCTTGACGAGTTTTTCCTATATTATCTATCAAGGGATAGTAAATCATGTCATATCATCACCCATACAAGTCATGCTGTACATCTATTCTCTAAATTCCAACATTCTCTTTAACTCCAACAATTTATTACGATCGACAATACAAAGGAAAAATAAAAATCTATATTTGCTCCACATGAATCCATGCAGAGGGATGCGTGTATATGTTTGTTATGTTAATGAGTTGTTCCAGTTTTAACTGTTGGAGAAAACTCTGTTGGAAACAACAATTATGAACAATTTGCACAATTAAACTCTCAAATTAAAACTAAACATATAGCAATTCAAACCGGCAATAAATAATTTATATTTGTTTTAAGATCATTAAAGGGATTTTATAAATTAACGACTAAAATTAAGAATTTGAAGGATAAAATTTCCCAAAAATCGTTTGAGTTTATAATTTTGCATGGATTAAGGCTAAATAATTATCAGTAAATTATTGATAGCTTGGCTTTGCCATCTTTATTACATCTTGTCAAGTTTTACCGATATTATCTATTAAGGGATAGTAAATTATGTCATATCACCACCCATAGATGTGATGTTGTACATTAATTCTCTGAATTCCAACTTTCTCTTTAACTCCAACAATTCATTATGATCGTTGATACAAAGGAAAAAATAAAATTGAGAATTGTTCCACATGAATCCATGCAGAGCGATGTGTGTATCTGTTTTCCATGTTAATGAGTTGTTCCCATTTTAATTGTTGGAGAAAACTCTGTTGGCAACAATAATTATGAACAACTTGCATAACTAAACTCTTGAATTGAAGCTAAACATATGCAACTTCAAACCAACAATAAATCCACTATCAAATATCTGCAAGATAATTTATATTTGTTTTAAGATCATAAACGATATTTTATAAATTAACAGACCAAAAATTAATGACTAAAATTAAGAATTCCAAGGATAAAATTTCCCATAAATTGTTTGAGTTTATAAGATTGCATTGAGGATTGAGCCCAGACAACTATCAGTAGCCATATCTATGGGATGTTTTTTTTTTTTGAAAACTTGTTCATCTCTTCTTTCTTTCCAAGGCCATGACAAAACCTACCTACTTACATGCCAATAAAATAGACATATAGATCTCACGTATGTTAACTCCAACACTTCAATTAGATGACATCACTGCCAGACTGCCTTTTCGGCTTCGTATCAACCTCATCGCTACTAGGTAACATAAACCTCGTATTGTAAGAAACATAACACACCCTAACCCTAAGTGTGATATCACTCTTGTGAATCTGCAATTTTTGTAAAAGAATACAAAAACTAGAACATATTCTAAGCAACAGAGCAATTTTTGTAACCATTTTTGCACAAGAAACCATCACCAAATTCTCCCCAAAATGCTTGAAACACGACAAGAATAGGCAACCCACTTTGTCAACATTCATATTAAAGCATTTCGACCATCTTCATCCAGTGTGTGATGACCTAGAAATGTTCGAGGAAAATCCCGAGACAAAGAAGAAACATTAACCATGCAACTAATGCAATCTCCCATGAAACTAAAATTTAAAGAAAAATGAACTATCGCTTTAAGGATTGGTTGGAATATTTATATTTCAATGAACCTTCTCAATCTAACTTTTCCATTTCTCAATAACCCCTGTTCCAACAATAACATTGGTGGTGCTACTGCTTAGAAGACCACCATCTTTTGTTCTGCTAGGCGCCTCTTCTCCTCCCAGCATAAGTAACTTTTGTTCTGCTAGGCGCCTCTTCTCCTCCTCACCGCCTTATAATTATAAATTACATCATTTTCTCGATACTTTCTTAGAGTTTGAAATAAAATCAAACTTTCTCGATCTTTTCTTATAGGGTTTGAAGATCTGGACCCCAACTTTCACCAACCCACCTAGTGTTGACTAACAGCGTTTATTTTGAAAAAACTCAATCATCTCTTATTCCTTATTATTATTATTGGTAAATATAAGTTTGATATTATGAGGTTAAGGTTAGAAATGAACCCACACAACCACAAATCACAAATCAATAGGTGGTAAAAGCATGTCTTCAATAAGACAATTATTTTTTAATTTAAATTTATATTAGTATTTATATCAAGAGGTGTAAAGCGATGTCCACAGAATCAACATATGGAAAGTGAGAAACAAGTCTAATTATATTCAAGAAGACTAGTAAAAAATCATGTCGACATGAAAAGAAGATTCATAGAAACTAAACAAATTTTAGGTGGGTAAAAGGCTTTAAAAACTAAAAATATAAAAACACTCAAAACATCAATATAATAGGTAGAAGATTCATTTATAACTTGTATCGAAGGAATCATGTTGTAAATGGAGGTCACGAGTTCAAATCACTGTGAAATCACCTCGTCTTACCCGTGCCCTATGTGTTCGGGTCGCGTGGGTGCACTTAGGGGTATAGTGGTAACGGGATTGGATCCCTTGACCCTGTGTCACACGAGGCCCAATCCCCAGTTACCGATTCCCCTAATACAAAAAAATAAAAAATAAAACACTACATCTAAAATCTAGATCTATGCATTATGACATTTCGTAATTAAATTGCATCTAAAACTTGCACCATCTTATTGTGCCGAGAGGCGCTCTACAGCCCAGTATGGGAGAGATCTTGTAACGTTACGTAACGTTATTTTTATTAATAACATTTTTTTTTAAATTATACGCCAAAATAAATGTCGGCCATAAAAACCACCTAATATGGGGAAGATGTTGTAATATTCCTACCTAACAAAACAATAAAAAAGTAAAAATTTAATTATCCGTAAAAAAATGGAAGATGTTGTAATATTCCTACCTAACAAAACAATAAAAAAATTAAAATTTAATTATTCGTAAAAAAAATGTGGATCACGAAAAAAACACAATATGGGGGAGATGTTGTAATGTTCCTACCTAACAAAATAATAAAAAGTAAAAAAGTTGAATTATCTGCATTTTTGCACATGGTTTTAAAACCATGTGCAAGGCCTTCTAAACAACCCATGGTTTTATTGTACATGGTTTAGGAGGGCCTTCGTGATGGTTTTAAAACCATGTGCAAGGCCTCCTAAACAACCCATGGTTTTATTGTACATTGTTTAGGAGGCCCTTGCAAATGGTTTTAAGACCATGTGCAAGGCCTTGCATATGGTTTTAAAACCATGTATGGAGAAATGTTGTAATGTTCGTTCTTAACAAAATAAAGAATAATAATAAATACTATATGTCGACCATAAATAATATTAAATATTAATAATAATAATATTATATGTGGACCTTAACAAAAAAGATGTGTCTTTTGGTTTGAATCAAATCAATGGATACCTAATAAGAGATTTGATCCCTCTCGGCGCTTGATAGAGCCTAGGATTTGGATCTACGCTGGTTTCAAAACAAAAGAGGAAACATAGCCCCTAAGCTCATTACTAATAATCACATTTTTATATAATTAATATGAAACAAAAAGACCTTTATAACCGTTTCATTCAAACAACAATATATTGATAAACAAGTAGTGATTAAAATAAAATGCCAATGTTATAATTGAGCCGAGAGGCTCTTTATAGCCCAGTATGGGGGAGATCTTGTAATGTTACGTAACGTTATTTTTATTAATAAAAAAATAGATTTTTTAATTATAAAACAAAATAAATGTCGGCCAAAAAAACAACCTAATATGGGGGAGATGTTGTAATCTTCCTGCCTAACAAAACAATAAAAAAGTAAAAAATAACAAAACAATAAAAAAGTAAAAATTTAATTATCCCCCCAAAAAATGTGGATCATAAAAAAAACACAATACGGGGGAGATGTTGTAATGTTCATACCTAACAAAATAATAAAAAAATAAAAATTGAATTATTTGCAAAAAAATGTTGGCCTTTTAAACAACCCATGGTTTTAGGAGGGCCTTGCATATGGTTTTAAAACCATTTATGGGGAGATGTTGTAATGTTTGTTCCTAACAAAATAAAAAATAATATTAAATATTATATGTTGGCCATAAATAATATTAAATATTAATAATAAATATATTATATGTTGACCTTAAATAAAAAATGTGTCTTTTGGTTTGAATCAAATCAATGGTATATGTAGGACACATCAAAGTTGATAGCTCATTGAGTGTAATACCTAAGAATAGGTTTGCACCTAGAGAGATTTGATCCCTCTAGGCGCTTGATAGAGCCTAGGATTTGGATCTACGCTGGTACCATAACAAAATTTAACACTGCACTTTCTCAAAAGACAGAGAATAGTCCAAATCGCAATATATAACAATTTTATTGAACTTAACACTTTTACAAAATAGCAAGTATGAGATATCATAACATATACAAGACATGTCATTTTGCTTTTCAAACGGAGAGCAATGTCAAATGGGCTTTACAATTAACATCACATCACAGTTTGGCATGGCATGTCATATCATATATAAGACATGTCTCTTTGCTTTTCAAACGGAGAGCAATGTCAAATGGGCTTTACAATTAACATCACATCACAGTTTGGCATGGCATGTCATATCATATATAAGACATGTCTCTTTGCTTTTCAAAAAGAGAGCAATGCCAACACTATAAAAGATGGCGCTGCAAACATTTCGGGTCAGCACAAGGAGTTCAGGTACATGAACATTGTATCCTCCTCCTTCGAAATGGCACTAACCCTTTCCCTTCTCTAGATCGTAAAGTTGTTTCTCAATCCTCTGCCTTGAGGAATTGTTGCATCTGACTTGCAGATAGATGTGCATAGTTGATTGACAATAAACACATAATGATCGAATCAAACACATCTGACAAAAGACATTTCAAACGTGAAAATAACAATCATGGTCTTTAATAAGATTAACATCTTAACGTGAAGAAATTGTTGTTGTACTTCTTTGATAAATGTGGAGATGGAAATCCTATTAGAATTGCAATCAAACATCAAAAGGCAAAATGCTGTATGAAATGCTTTAGCATAGTCCATTCTTGGAATTAAATAATTTGATTTCCCATCCCAACAAACTAATTTTTTTTTTTGGGAAAACAAATGTTTATTTTAGGCGCTAAATAAACATGAAAGCACAAACCAATCTTATCACCATGTTTAGAATTGTCTAATTCCAATTGCATTTTCTTTTCTTAGGTACGTCTTCGAACATCTTCTTAGATTCTAGAAGCCTCTACTACTGAACCTTGAAAAAATCTAGCATTTCAAGGGATCGAGTAGGGTTTAAAGGAAAATGACTATAGGCTGGGGAGAGCAAATCTAAATCGATATAAGCTACAAATTCGTGTGAGAATTTTGAAAACTCTTATATTATATAAAGAAACATTGGTGAAAGTTTTAGGTATATATTAACTCTGGGAGAGACATTTGTACTGAATGTCCTTGAATAATGCACGAGCTCTCTTAAAGCTGGAAGCCAATATTAAAAGACTTGGAAGTTTCTCTGCATATTGAATTGCTTATACAGTTACTTCATAACGTTCCATAGCTCCCAAGTGGTGGAAACAAAATGAGAAGTCGTTGGAGTACAAGTGTATGGTATTTGCATTAGTTAGGGTGTTAATTGAAAGCATTGACAGTATGTAAGAGGAATGAACATAGCAGGACCACAAGAGATATCGTAGCTAAATAGTGACTGTGAAGACCCTCTTTCTTTTACTATTTCCCCCTACATTTATGCACCTTCATAAAGGTGTTCAATCAATACCCACCTTCAACACTTTACAATTTCATTTATACAACATTTAAGTTGCCCTTAAATGCTTATTCTTCTTGGTGTGGGCTACCGAGGGTCTGTTATCAATGCCCAATAAACTGCCAACTACTTTCAGTTAATCCATGCATGAGATATAATGCATTGTGTGCATGAGAGTTGCTCTTATTTGCCCTCCATAAATCGCAGTTAGGGTTTTATTGATAGCTTGGCTTTGCCAGCTATTATTACACCTTGTTGAGTTTTTCCTATATTATCTATCAAAGGATTGTAAATTATGTCATATCACCACCCATACATGTCACGTTGTACATCGATTCTTTGAATTCCAACATTCTCTTTAACTCTAAGAATTTATTATGATCGACGATACAAATGAAAAATAAAAATCGAGAATTGTTCCACATGAATCCATGCAGAGGGATGTGTGTATATGTTTGTTATGTTAATGAGTTGTTCCAGTTTTAATTGTTGGAGAAAACTCTGTTGACAACAACAATTATGAACAATTTGCACAATTAAACTCTCAAATTGAAACTAAAGATATAGAAATTCGAACCGACAATAAATCCACTGTCAAATATCTGCAAGATAATTTATATTTGTTTTACGATCATTAAAGGGATTTTATAACTTAACGACTAAGATTAAGAATTTGAAGGATAAAATTTCCCAGAAATCATTTGAGTTTATAATATTGCATTGAGGATTAAGGCTAAACAATTATCAGTAAATTATTGATAGCTTGGCTTTGCCATCTTTATTACACCTTGTCGAGTTTTACCTATATTAGCTATAAAGGGATAGTAAATTATGTCATATCACCACCCATAGATGTCATGTTGTACATCAATTATCTGAATTCCAACTTTATCTTTAACTCCAACAATTTATTACGATCGCTGATACAAAGGAAAAACAAAAATTGAGAATTGTTACACATGAATCCATGCAGAGGGATGCGTGTATCTGTTTTCCATGTTAATGAGCTGTTCCAGTTTTAATTGTTAGAGAAAACTCTATTGGCAACAATAACTATGAACAACTTGCACAACTAAACTCTTGAATTGAAACTAAACATGTAGCAATTCAAACCAACAATAAATCCACTGTCAAATAGCTGCAAGATAATTTATATTTGTTTTAAGACCATAAAAGATATTTTGTAAATTAACAAACCAAAAATTAATGACTAAAATTAAGAATTCCAAGGATAAAATTTCCCAGAAATTGTTTGAGTTTATAAGATTGCATTGAGAATTAAGGCCAGAAAACTACCAGTAGCCATATCTACGAGATGGTTTTTTTTTAACTTGTTCATCTCCTCTTTCTTTCCAAGGCCATGACATATTGTACCTACTTACAAGCCAATAAACTAGACACATAGATCTCATGTACTTTAACTGCAACGCTTCAATTAGATGACATCACTGCCAGACTAAAAAAAACTTATCACAATCTGCCTTTTCGACTTCTTATCAATCTCATCGCTGCCAGGTAACATAAACCTCGTATTGTAAGAAGCATACCACACCCTAACCCTAAGTGTGATGTCACTCTTGTGAATCTGCAATTTTTGTAATAGAGTGCAAAAACTAGAACATATTCTAAGCAGCAAAGCAATTTTTGTAACCATTTTTGCACAAGAAACCATGACTAAATTCTCCCCAAAATGCTTGAAACACGACAAGAAAGGAAACCCACTTTGTCGACATGCATCTTAAAGCATTTTGACCATCTTCATCCAGTGTCGGATGACCTAGAAATGTTCGAGGAAAATCCAGAGACAAAGAAGAAACATTAACCATGAAACTAATGCAATCTCCCATGAGACTAAAATTTAAAGAAAAATGAACTATTGCTTTAAGGATTGGTTGGAATATTTATACTTCAATGAACCTTCTCAATCTAGCTTTTCCATTTCTCAACAACCCATATTTCAACAATATCATTGGTGGTGCTACTGCTTAGTAGACCACCATCTTTTGTTTTGCCAGGTGCCTCTTCTCCTCCCAGCATAAGTAACTCATTATAATAGTTCTCTATCCTTGGTGTCCTTGTTCCAACAAAATATTGACAAAGCTGCACTCAAAATCTCAGTTCACCTTGTTAAGAACAGAGCCATAAATTTGCATTTAGTGTTCGTTGCTTGCAAAATGGAATTCATTCGTGAAAAATATGAAAAAATAATAATTTACCACTTTTCTAAGAGCCATGGGGACACCTACGTGAACAAGTCTCTCCAGTTCTTTCTAATCCTGTGGCCTTGCATATGATCCACAAGGACTGATTGAATTTAAACCAGAATCATGTCGAGCGAAATATATGATAGTTAATTCAACATAAATGATCAATATAGGGTGTTTGTAAACTAAGAGGTGTAAGCAAAATATATGCAGGATTAGAGTACATCTAACTTATGTTAATGCCTAAAAAAACAATTAAACTATTGTCGTTTAATCTAAATCTAAGAAAGAACCAAATGATCTAAAGTAAATTCAAGAAAAACGTGAAACTACATGAAAGTAAAACCTATTTACAAAAGCACATGAAATAGTATTGAAAGTAAACTTAATCAAGAAAGCACGAAAATAAGCAACTAATCTATGAAAGCATGTAACAAAAGACAAATGACAAATATATGTGAGCTCACATGAAATATAAATTATCAACTCCAAATGACAAATTTATTATGGAGAAATCCAAATTTTATTCTAAAACATCAACTCCATTACAAAAGATCAAATCCATGACTCTCAAAAGGATAAACTATTTCTCTATTTCTCTATTTCTAGAGAAAGACCTCCTCCCAAATGAGGAGATAACCCTCTTATTTATACATGAATGCTTTGAATAAGAAGATAAATGTAGATCCACTTTTCTCTCAATCTATTTTCCATAATTACAAAGTATTTACCCTTCAAATCCTCACAAATTCTCTCATGATATTCTTGTTTGGATTTATCTTAAATAATTATCTCCAAATCTTGAAAAGGTGGAAGAAATATTTGAGAAGCTTTTGAATAATCCTTTTGTTGAAAATCTTCAAATATTCCTACACATCACAAAGCTCACACAATTTTGAGATATAAATGAAAACATGCTAATTTTCTAATATTTAATCATAAATTCTCTTAAAATACTTAAAAATAAACAAATTGGAAAATAACAAGGTAAGCCATATTTATTTATGAAAATGGCATAAGGAATGGTTAATGGAGTGATGAATAGATGAATTTGAGGAATAGTGAAGGAAAATAGGATGAAAATGCGACATGTGACCAAACATTCCCCCAACTGAACTTGTTGCATGTCCTCATGCAATTGTGCATACACTTTTTTTTTTAACTTTGGCTTTGCATGACAATGTTTTTAATAATAAATCATCCCATGATGTGAAATACATAAGTAGCAACTGATTTTACTTATGGTTGGTTCTTGTGTGACAACCATGAATATGTAAAATGTTGGTTCTTATGTTAACAACATTCATTTCTTTCACTTGTTTTATGGCTGCAATACATAAGATTTGAAAGTATACATGCACTGGAAATGATAAGCCATCAATGTACATTAGGAAGCCTTTTCTTCATGTTTATGAATCATGTTAAAAATGGAATGAAATTGTAATAAAGTGTATTTTGGAAGAGACATGTTGGTCAATGGTAAATGAGATGATGGCATGTGTAAAATGGAATCAAAAGGTAATGAATATATCCCCCCCAACTGAAGATGTGTTAAGTTTATGAAAACGAGTAAGGTAATGTAATATGGTGAGGAAATTTTCCAAATTCATTCATTTTCTAGCATTTAAGGAATTACATGGTCAAAGATTAGAAAACAACATACCTCCACTTACCCAAAAGGTTGATGGTCTATGCAAGAGCAATGTAGTTGATACAACTGCCGGATCATGGACTGTGAAGTGAAAGATATGAACTGCTACTAGGTTGAAGGAATCAAGAACTGAAGACTGAAAGTGGAATTGTGGTACTCCCTGGTACTGAAAAGAAAAAGTAACAGAAATCTGCAAGAATACTGCTGAAAATTAATTGTAGCGAAGACAATCTGAGCAAGGTGGTAACTAGCCAACTGTCGAGCTTCAAGCTCTGTACTGGAAACCACTGAAGCTGGACAAGTATAATAACCTGTCGAGGTATAAAAAATTTCCCATTCTTGAAGCAAACTAACCTTTGACTATCCTTGAACCTGTCTCCCTTTTTATTCCTAAGAACAACCAATCAACCAAAAATCACATAAGAAGCCACTGCAATTTGATGCACTTTTGAGTTTTTTTTTTCGCTCCAAGATTCATTTTCAAAATTTTCCATTGTATACTCCAAGATCGCATTTGCAGGTTGAGTTTGTTCAATTCTTGGCCATTCTGGAAGGCTTTACTGGTGCGTAGTTGCTGCAGATCATAGCAGTTCGTTCACAAATCTTTGTTTGTATCGGATTTCTTGTCCTCTTCGCTGCCACCGTTTCGGAAGGCTATTGGTGTTAGTCTTTCTGCTCGCCGATCCGCTATTTCGGAAGGCTTTCGATGATAGTTTTTCGCTTGCCGATACCTTGAACGCCGCCGCCGTTTCGGATGGCTTTTGGAGATTGTGCCGAGGGATCGCTTGCCCTTGAGCTTTACGCCGACGCTGTTTTGGATGACATTTGGTGATTGTGCCGAGGGATAGTCTATCTGCTCGCCGATAGCCCATGCTCGCTATTAGGTTAAGCTTTGTGATGATTCACATCGACCTTGCTCGCTGATAGACCAAGCTCCTCTGCTCGTCGATAGTCCAAGATTTGAGCTAATATTTCTTCAAATCTGATCCTTCATGATCACGGAGGCTCGAGGTTTCAATGCTTGCTTTCGATTGAAGGTCTGAAAAAACTCACTTCAAGATCATTTTTGAACTTCAAGCTCTTAGTGGATGCTGGTTGGGTTGAGACTTGTTCCTTGCTGGCTTGTGTATGCCTCTTGGCGTTTGCATGAGTGTATAGGTTCTAGTTACTCTTATGCTGGTTATTGGATCCAAGAATTGAAGCTCGTGGAGGGTGATTTAGAGCTTAGCGATCCAGGAAGTCTTCTGCATTGCTTTGGGAGGCTGTTTGTTCAGAATTTCTCAATTCTGGGCAAAGGATTTCTTGAGACCTAAGAATTCTTCCTCGTTTGGCTGGAGATTTGGATAAGACTTTTGCATTGCTGCTTGTTCGTGGTTTTGTGGTTTTTGCTGTGGAATATTTCTTTGGCTAAGATTTGTCCTCGCCATTGGTGGATAGATTTCCCATTGTGGTGTTGCTAGAGGATTCTCATCTTTTTGGTCTGGAGTTTGGTTGTAAAAGGAGAGTTGGTCTGAGTTTCTTTGGGAGCTTTGCAGTTTCTGTAAGTTTCCTGGCTTTCTGGTCTAAATGGATCCTAGAGGGGTTCCTCCGCTCTCTCTACCTCCTGATCTGGAAGCTTTCAAAAGGCTGATTGCTTCCAACGGTAAGAGAAAGGGGGGGATCTAATAAGTTTGTAAAGAAGGTAGACATTCCTTCGGTTGAGCTACCTACTGAAAGGATTTGCCGATCTGCGTTAAACCTTGCTGAGTGGGGGCTCATTAGTCAATTCACTGGCCTATGTCCCTCCCCCAAGGCAATCGAAGGATGGGTGCAGAGGAATTGGAATCCTCTTGTCTTAGAGGATATTCACAGTCACTTTGTCGGACGAGGTTTCTTCGTGTTTGTCTTTGAATTAGCTGATGATAGAGATCTGATCTTTCGGAATGGCCCTTACTTCATGGGTCCTCAAGGTCTTTATTTGAATAAATGGACTCCCGATTTCGACCCTTCCCGGGACTTTCCGTCTGTAGTTCCAGTATGGGTAAGATTACCCTTCCTTCCTCTGCATTGCTGGAACACTGAATCTTTGGTTATAATTGGGAATAAGCTCGGCAAATACATAGACCGGGCTGAAAGGAAAGATCAATTTTCCTGTGCTAGGATTTGTGTAGAAGTGGATCTGGAGATTGGTCTGCCCGAAGCAATTCAGTTAACTGTAGCAGACTGGTCTTACACATAGGAGCTGGACTATGAGAAAATTCCGTTTAGGTGTAGATTTTGTCACGTCTATGGCCATTTTGCTAGAAATTGCAAAAAAAATTTGAAGAGGAAAATGTTAGAGAGAAAGAAGACCAATGGACTCAAGTCCAAAAAACAGAAAAATCAAGGCAAGGATTTAAAAAGAAAGGAAAATCAGTAATTGGTGACTTTGTGGCTGGGACAGCTTCTCAGGCTGGTGATATCCTTAAAGGTGATCACAACTCTTTTGTTGTCCTAAATTCCTCGGAAACTATACTTGAAGAAGGCGAATTGAGCAATGTGGAAGTGATCGAGTCTGTTTTAGAAGACATATCTGTTCTTAAGGATTTATCTGGTCCTTCCTTTGTTGCTCTTCCCCCTGAAGGTGGCTCCTTTCCCTCTTCTCCTATCAATTCTTGCTCTCCGCCTTCGTATGCTGAAATTGCACGGAAGAGAAATGAGGTTAGTCCTAACTCTTCAGAAGATTATTCCTTTGAGCAAAAAAAATAGTTGGTAGGAAGTCTAAAAAGGAGATAAGGGAAGAAGAGGCTGAAAGGCTCAAGACCCAAGGCAGCCAAGCAACTATTGAAATGTCTTATGAGAGAAATAAGAGAAACAAGCCTCCTAAGGGAGTAATTACTCCCTCTTCTTTGGGTAAGTAATGCTTTTAGCTTCTTGGAATTGTAGCGGATTGGGGCATTCTAGTAAAGCTGAAGCTATTAAAAATTTAATAAAATTGGCTCCTCCTGATCTCTTATTACTCCAAGAGACTAAAATAGAGGAGGTGCTCTTCTTCTCATCAGCAAAAACAAGTGGAATATGAATTCTGGTAAGGCGGTCAGCGCTAGAGGTTCCTGTGGGGGGCTTGCCACTTTATGGGGCAAAGATAAATTTCATCTTTTAAAATGAGTATGTAACTCATCATTGGATCTTTACAGAGCTTGTTCATTTCAACAGTAAGTTAACTATTGCCCTATTCAACCTTTATGTTCCTGTTAATTACGAGGAAAAAAAGATTGTTGGCAGTCGATTTTTTATTTTCTTGTGCTCCATTCACTAGCAAACATTATTATTGTTGGTGATCTAAATTTGACTTTAGCTCCGTTTGAGAAGAAAGGGGGAGTGTGTGGAAAATATTTCATGCATGATGCTGTGGAAAATATGATACACGATTGGGACTTGGTTGATATTAAGCCTAAGGTTGTTCGGTTCACATGGTCAAACCAACGAGTTGGGGTAGTGAGTATTTTTGCCAGATTAGACAGGTTCTTAGTGCAAGGTCCCTTGTTGGACAACAAATGGATGATTTCATCTAAAATCCTTCCCAAACTAGCGTCAGATCACCATTCGATTTCCTTGCAATTTGAAATTGAAGATGAGCTCGGCCCAATTCCTTTTAGGTTATGCCCTCTATGGATAGAATGTGAAGGGTTTATGGATACGGTCTCTCAAGCGTGGTCCAATTTTGTGGATGGATCTCCCAGTTATGTCTGGGAACAAAAAATGAAACAGACTAAATGTGCTTTGAAGAATTGGATTAAACTGCCCCTTCTAACTCCAATGAGTGTCAAGAAGGATAGAGTTGCAGAGCTCTCAGTTTTGTAAGTTGAATTGGAAAATAAAGAAGTTACCTCTTCTCATATTGCTCTTCACCAAATCACCCAGCTTAAAACTAATATATCCTTTAGGTAGGAGGAGGAGTATCTCAGATTGAAGTCAAGAAGTCTTTGGTTGAAGGCTAGGGACAATAACTCCTCTTTTTTTCACCGTCAATGCAGGGCCAGGATTTTCAGAAATCACATCTCAGAAATCATTGACGATGAAGGGGTGACTATTAAAGGACAAGACCTTCTAAAGCAATCAGCTAGTAGTCATTTTCAAAAGTTATTTAAAGATGATGGTTGTTCATATGATGATGTGTCTTCTGAATTTCTGCTCAATGTTCCTTCTCTGGTTAGTATTGAGGATAACTGTGACTTAATGAACCCTTTCTCTGAGCAGGAAATTGTTGAAGTTATTTGGGCCATGGAGTCAGACAAAGCTTCGGGGCTAGATGGTTTTTTGATTCATTTTTATAAAGTTTGCTGGCCTATAATCAAGGTTGACTTGCTAAGAATGATCACTGCCTTCCAGAAAAAAGCTAAAATGGGTGGGTGCACTAATTCTACTTTTCTTGTCCTCATCCCTAAAGATATCAACCCTTCTTCTTTTGATAGGTTCAGACCAATTTCTCTGTGTAATGCTTCGTATAAGATAAGAGCCAAACTTTTAGCAAACAGACTAAGGCCTTTGCTAGGTAAGATGATCTCTCCTCTTCAAGGGGGTTTCGTAAAAGGTAGACAAATAGTAGACAACGTCATACAAGTTCAAGAAGCTTTACACTCTAGTTTCATTTGGAAAGAGAAAGGCATGATAATAAAGCTGGATATGAAAAATGCTTTCGATCGAGTCAAGCTTCCTTTCCTATATGAAGTCTTGCATTCTTTTGGCTTATGTTCAGAATTTGTTTCACTGATTAAAGCTTGTACTGATAAGCCATGGATCACCCCTTTGGTAAATGGTAGACCCACTGATTTCTTTAAAGCCACTCGAGGTCTTTATCAAGGTTGTTCGCTGTCCCCCTTCTTGTACATCTTGATGGCAGAAAATCTTAGTAGAAAATTATTAGTTGAAAAGGATGCTGGATATATTCCAGGCATTAAGATCGCTAGGGGTATTGAACCAATCAATCATGCTCTTTTTGCGGATGATTCTCTTCTCTTGGGAGGGGCCTCTATGGCAATTGCTTGGGCCTTTAAATATATCCTTGACAATTTTTGTTTAAGCTCAGGTGCTTTGATTAACAAAAACAAAAGTGTAATATACGGTTGGAATATCGATCAGCTTGCTCTACTCTAGATTTCAGATCTCTTTGGCTTTCTTGGTTTTGTCAAGTGGGAAAAAATCAACTAGGCCTCCCCTTAACTCTTGGTCCAGCTCCTCCTTCTCTGTGGATTGAAGTGTTGGCCAAATTTAAGGCTAAAATAGCCTTGTGGGGGGGACAGTGGCTTTCAAAAGCTGGGAAACTGATCTTGATTAAATCAGTTCTTTCAGCGCTTCCAGTTTTTCAATCAACTCTCCTTCTTGCTCCCAAAGCTGTCTCTGCTCAGCTTTCAAAACTAATGAGAGATTTTTTATGGAATGGAGGGAAAGGTGGCCAAAGAAAGATGCATTTGGTGAGATGGGAGGTCCTCATGCGCCCTACTGCAGATGGTGATCTTCAAATACGCGATCTTGGTCTTGCTAATTTGGCAATGGTAGGTAAGCTAGTTTGGCGGCTTTTTGAGGATCCCAAGCACCTTGTTAGTAAAATATTTAGGATGAAGTATTTACATGGGGTTTCTTTATGAAATATTTCTTCTAGCTCTGGTAGTTGGAATTCCCGCAGGAAATGTCTGGCATCTTTCAAACAAAATTTGTATAAAATCCTTGGTAACGGGATGAAGACCCTTCTTTGGGAGGATTCCATCTCAGGCACTCCATCTTTTTCCTCTGATTCTCAATTGCATGATTTAATGTTTTGGTTTAAGAATCAAGGTTTAAATCGACTTGCTGATATATGTAAGTGGGATCTTGAAGGCAATTGGTCTCGCTGGATTTTTCCAGAACTCCCTGTCCATTTATCTGCTCAGAAATTGTATCTCTCTTCCCTTCTCACGGGCCTAGCTCCAGTACACATTTCAAGCAAAGATCGGTGGGGATGGGGCGCTGAAGGGTCTTACACAACTAAATTTGCATTCCTGTCTCTCACCCCGGTGCACAATTCGACCTTTCCTCCAGCGATTTGGCACTCAGTATGGTATTCTTGCTTCCCTAAGGTTAATTTCTTTGTGTGGCTACTGTTAAAAAACAAAATTTTAACTGGTGATAACCTTTAGAAATGTGGATTCAACGGGCCATTCAGATGTTGCTTTTGCCAGGTTGCTAATGAGATAGTCGACCATCTATTGGTGAGTTGTGAATTTTCCAGACAAGCCTGGCATCTGGTTCTTCATTATTTTAATCTTTCTTGTCCAAGGCAAAACTCTGTTAATCAATTCTACTCTGTCTGGCATGACCGGCGACCCCCAAAACGTAATGATGCAGCCTTGCATAAACACTGGCATTCAATTCTAAAATTTCTGTTGTGGTCTTTGTGGATTTCCTGGAATAATTATCTATTCAGTGATCAACGGCCTAAACTTCATCTTGTTGTTATGAAAACGTTATCATGGATAGCAGAAATAATTGGCCACTCAGCATCTTCTTTGCCAGATTTGAATTATTTGGGTTCTTCTTCAAATGTTATGGGGGATATCAATTTGAAACCTATCTCGCCCCCTTCGTGGAGGTTCCGAGGTGACACTGGTGCTCTCAACTCTTTATGGACGAGTTCATCTTCAACTGCAATTTTTTTTGATGGTGCTTCGAAAGGTAATCCCGGGGTCTCTAGCGCAGGTGGTCTTGTTATCTCTCCAGATGGTTTGTCTTCTATAAGGTTTTGCTGGGGGCTTGGAATTATGTCCAATAATCAGGCGGAGTTTTACAGCCTGCTTCAGGCGAGTTAGTTGGCCAAGAATAAAGGATACACGTTTGTCCAAATTTTCGGTGATTCTGAAATTTTGATTAAAGCTTTAAATGCCTCTGATAGTTTAAATTTTTTTGCTTTAATTGTAACTCTGCAGAGAATTAAGAGAGTTTTAAATTTTTTTGATAAGGCGGATTCCTATCATATCCTTCAGGGATTAAATTCTTCTGCGGATGACTTGGCAAATCAAGCTTGTCATCTTTCTCAAGGTTTTCTCAGTCTTAATGGGGAAACCGACCATTTTTACCCTATTCCATAATTTCTATGTATAGGAGACTGTTTGGGAGTCTCTATTCCTGTTCAGCGATATGTAGCAATTTCTTGTGAATTTGTATCTAGGTTGATTGGTGTTTTGCCAAAATAAACCTGTTTTTCCTATTTCAATAAAACTACCCGTTTTTGTTTAAAAAAAAAAAACACAAAATCTGCAACTGCTTCAAAGCTTACCCATGGTACAATTCTTTCTTATGTGAATAGGTGTATTGAGGTCGAACACAAAAGGAATTCATTGGATTACTGACCATTAATATATGTCAGTAGCTAATGCAAGATGACCCGCCATTGATGTCAATGGGCCTCAAGGCACTAATAGTACATCTTATGAGGTACAAATAGATGCGTTGATGTCGAGTCACCTGTAAGATCTATCAATCAAGAGACTTTGATGCATTCCCATGATTGTTAGTGAGGAAATCTACCATGGCATGCAGATTCCAAGGTACTAAAATAATCTCCAGCCTCATCTCCAGATAGAGTGTTGATGTCGATGGAGTGAGGCTTGTTGGAAGGTGGGCCTTAAAGAATCCCACATCATCCAACACGAGTGCAAATATGAAAATTTGTAGAAAATAATTTTGGTAGAACAGTGAACACTTACTAGTGGATTTTTCGAGCCCTAGTTAATTTAAGCTCGTTGCTTTTTCACATTTTGGGAGTCTGAAACATAACTGAAAGAAGACTCAAGTATGAGGCAAAATCTGAGTAATTAGGCAAAATGCAGGTAATTCAGAAAAGTAAACATGTGTGAAGTCATAAGGTAGTAGTGATGGATAAATTTTTTTATGCCAACTACATAGGAAATGACAAAGTAAACGTCAACATGGATGACTGGGGAAATTTGAAAGAGGAAGGGTAAATGACTGTGTCATGACACAAATGGTTTATGAATTTTTTTTTGTGGCAACAAATGACGTGACATACACAATGGATTATTTTTATTTTTTTTATGAAAAGTTTCTATGATTCTTGAAATCACCTCTGAATGTAATTCATTCGCCTTTGAACCTATAAAAGGTTAGCATTTTCCTAAAACAAACTTGTGAGAGTATTGAAAAATAAAAAATGCTGAAAACACATGCTTGGCAAATCAAATGCAAAATAAAGTGAAATGTGTTTTTATACCTGAAAGCAGTAAAGCATCTTAAGCAATCCTCTTCATCAAAACATGTTTTTGAGTGACTTACAAAAACAAGTTAGCGTAAACACATATTAAACATGAAATTTTGGTTTTGAGAAGATTCGAAGTCCATTTGCAATTTTTTATTATTTTTATATATTTTTAATTGTTTTTGAAATTTATTTATTTACAAAAAGAACAAACAACATATTTTGTATGTTTTTTATTATGTGTTTTTNCACGAACCAGGGGCATCTAAGCCGTCAAAATCACTCGGGGATCGCACCCGACCTAGACCGCACCAACCCTTAACATGGTTGGATTTTTTGGAATCCTACGAGATTAGAACCGACGACCTTTCAGCTTAGGGGGCGTCTTAACCATACCCCACCACCAATTGTTCTATATCTCGTGGATGGAGTTTTATCATGTTAATGTTTTTTAAGCTTTTTAATTGTTTTGCAATTAGAGCAAAAATAAAAACAAATTAAAGAAATTCCTAACTATTCATTTATCATGATAAAACCTAAAAAAAATAGTTACGTTATCATCGTATCCATTTTCTCTCTTCGCACACACTTATGCGTTGAACACCAGAGAGCATTAAAACATTTCAGCTCCAGTGCTCACTTATTTACGAGAAATCTTTGGATGTGCCTCTAAAGCACGGGTAATTCTTAATGCCATTGAATTCAGTTGCTGTACACAAAGGTGCAAGCTATTTATGCCACGAAGCATCAAGTAAGGAACATTTAGACTTATTATACCTCTCAATACATTGTGAAAAACATGTACTGCACCAAGTGCTAATTCCTTCTGGCTAAAAGGTGTTGCAAAATCACAATCTATACAAACCAATACACCCTTTCTATGACAGATCTTGGAGAGTAACTCAATATCAATGCATCGAAGATAAGGGTTTGTGGAAGACTCAGAGAAGAACATAGAAACATTGTTTTGCTCCAAAGGCAATTTAAGAGATTCGATGCCAGCAAGGTCAATTACTGTGGCCATGATTCCCATCTTTGGCAGTACTGTTTGGATGAATTGCCTAGTTTGCCAATAGCAATTAGTGGTAGTAATTATGTGCCCCCCGACTAGAACCAATGTTAGCATCATAGTCATGGTCAACACTCGGTATTTTCATCCCTTTATAAACAGGTTGTTGAAATTCCAAAGTTGGTGTTGAACATGAAACTGTGGAAACGTCCATTACAAACAAGCCATTGTAGAACTCTCAAAACTACTCGAAAAAATTATTCGAGTGTAAAGCCAGCTTCTTATGAAAGTGAAATAGACAATATAAAAACACATAATTTTACAAGTAAGAGATACAATTACCTTTTTAAAAGAAATTATTACTTCATCTTGAGAAAATAACAATTTCATGTATGTCTGTGTAGGAAGGTACGCGTAGGTATGCTGAGGCAGTAGTTGTAAGGCTGTTTCCCTGAAGGAGAAAGATCACCACAGTGGATCAATCAAACGCACCAAGAAGGAGTTATTTCACGCATGACATTGGTCTTTCCCACACTAGGCCTGCCTAGAAATAAGATGTTCTTTCCATAAGGTAAAAGATCAAGAACCATTCAACATGACTAGTCACTACATGACTGATTCTACAAGTGAACTCAACAATCACCAAGGAAGTGAGCTTTTGGGCGTCGACCTAAATAAAAAACTACCCAATGAGAAACCCAATAATTCTGCTCCCTCATTTCAATCAAAAGTGGAAAAGTTGGCAGAGGTTTACGCTTGAGAACACTCTTTTGTGTTCTGTTTGCTCGAGCTTTATAATCTCCTAATGTAACCACCTGCACTCTCCCAATGCATGAATGTAATTGAAACAATTTTCTAGTTCAAAACAAATTGCTCGTGCATAAATACAAAGGTCAAATATTTTCCATACATGGGCAATGATTTACCATTCCAAACCAGACCAACAACAACCATATCACCCGGAAAGGAAGGAAATATAAGTGAACAAACTGTGTGATAAGAACTTGTCGAGCATGATAGGTTGATTTTTATCAATGCATTAGATGGGTCGATATCTTTTTTCTCAAAGGAAGAGTGGGTGGTAGAGTCAATCATCCTTCCCATCTCAATGTATTTCAAAAGTTGGTATGGGGAACTTCTTAGTTCTCTTTTCGGAAAAACAAGGACAAAATAAATAAACTCTCCCTTTTTAAGTCAACTGGGATAATGCGGAAAGACTATTGGTCGGATGCAGTTTTCTCCCTCGTGTTTCACTAGTTCCTTAGCCCAATCTAATTAGATTCTTGCGTTCACTTCTCATCTTTGCATTCTTCAATTGTTGCATAACCTTTGCTCATCAGATCCCATCCTTCATCGTCCCAATTTTTCACATGATTTACCAACATAAACACCGTGTAAAAATTAAACCTCGTACATATTTAGGAACTAGCATAGCCTGAAACGGATCACATAGTGTCGATAAGTAAGCAATGAAAGCGAGTGGATGCAAATAAAGCAATCACAATTGGGCTAAATATATCTATTTACGTAGATCTCACAAGAGAGTTTCCTGGATGTGAGGGAGGTGCAATCCAACTAAATTTAATTACAAAATTCAGGATTTGTATCTGATGTGATGTTGGAGAGAGCGATTGGAAGGATTAGCAAGAAATAATGGCGTAGATGGGATTTAATCCTATAACCATCGATAAACACCTAGCTCAGATTAATCCCAGAAATATCAAGATTGGATCTCGGATAAGAAGGTTAGATACAAAATAAAACACAGACTCTTACACATGCTTGGATTAATGTCATTTCCAGCCACATGATTCTTTTAAGGAGTCGATCGATGAATCAAGTCATGAGGTGGTCCATTCAATGGTGTTAACAAATTACTCGCGACCAACAAATCAGCCCGAAAAGTCTTAGGAGAAGATCTCGGATCAGTTGTTTTTATTTTGGCAAACTTGTCATCGCATAAATTTGGAGAAAAATCGGTCAACAAAAAATGGAATGATAGTAAATTTTAGGATTGAATCCTTATCCAGATGTTTCTATCCTCATCGTATTGAACACGGTAGCTACTTTCTCATGAGTGAATTGATATGAGGATGAGATGAATCACAACTCAACTCATAGCGGTTAAACTCAGCATGGAGTTCTTTCGCTCTGTATAGAAATGGACAGAAGTATTGCTATGTTCAATTGGTGCACATTACTTCATGATTTGACAAGATCATTCAAACAAAATTTAACTTTTTATAATCGGGTTTGGTTTGATAGTGATAATGGCTTGGCAACAGATTTGCAAGATATTAAATGTTTAGGTGATGGTTTGAATTCCAGGTAAAGCTGGATCAATGATGGACACTATTAAGGAGCCACTCTACCGAAGAGCTTGCCTGCTCATAGAGAGGGAGATGATGCAAATGAATCCACAACTTCATATTGTAATGATTTTATTGTTTTGTAGGTTTGGCGTGGTAGGTCGAAAAATTCATGCACACACAACTACGCTCTTTTTAGGTTTTTATATTTTATGGTTTTTTTGCTTTTGTTTTGTTAACCTAAATAGTTGTATACTAAATGTTTTTAAGTTTGATTATTTCTTATGAAAACTAACAAAATTAGGAAAACTTAAATTAAAAATAAAATAAAGAAATGATTTTATTTCCAATTTATTTACATTCCTAATTTCTTTAGAAAAACTAAACTAGAACTAGAATGAGAAAACTTAATTTAAAACTAAGGAAGATTGTTTTGTTTTTGTTTTTTGTTTTTTATTTTTTTTAAAGTATTCCTAAATCTAAATAATACAAACTAAATTCTTTTAATTCCTAACAAGACTAGTAATGAAATTCCTGAAAAGGAATGCTTTTTTATTATCATTTTTTTCAAAGCATCCTACTTTGTGAATTGAAATTGCATACACTTATTCAAAAGAATTATTTACATGAAATGGAATTTCCAATATAACCATCTATATAACAAAAGTAAACAAAAATTTACATTTAATTTTGAAAAATGTAATCTAGAATGTACAATAACATGAAAAATTAAAAGCTGAAAATGTGAGTTAATGAAATAAAAGAAAAAACAAAACCGATCTAACCTAGTACTTACTTGAAACCATTGTTCCATGCAACTTCCATAAGCGTGATGTTCTTACTGACTTTGATCACCCAAAATACCTTCTTCATCCCCCTCAATCTCAAGTTAGAATAGGCATTCCTCATCTGATATGCATGATTCTTCGAGTGTCGATTCTTCATTTGTTTCAAGAGGAGTGATTACATTTTTAGTTGTTGTCAAGATCTCTTCTTCTTGTGAAGAGGAGATATCGGCTTTTGCTATGATCTGAGTGAGTTGATATAGACTTATACTCAACGTAAAATCATGTTACTGATAACCAAATTAAATGATACAAAATAAAAATGGCACAAAACAATACAAAATAGTTTGAAATCAAAGTAAACAAAACCAGAAGCAAAATGGTATGAAATCAAAGTTAGCGCAAAATGAAAGCAATCCAAACTTACACTACAAAAATGTACATGCAAAATAATAAACTAAAGGCACACTTGCATAAAAAAACTCGCATAAATGAAAGAACAATCTTGCAGGAAAAGTAAACAATTTGTAAAAACTAATAAAAATTCTTACATGAAAAGTAAATCATGCTTGCGAATAGGAAATATGTTTACATGCAAAGGGAACAACAGGGCTTTGGGGTGACCCACTAAAGTGGATGCATCAGGCTGTTACACCTCCGAAATTCCATAGTGAAGTCGTCCTTGCGTCTTATCGTTTCCCCTCCCCCTTGCCGTGTAATATAAAATCAACCTATCTACCTATCTAAACTCTGATCCCCTTTTAGCACCTCCTAGACAACGATGCCAAAATGTTGAGCGAAATATATGATAATTAATTTGACATAAATTATCAATCTAGGGTATTTGTAAACTTAGAGGTGTAAGAAAAACATATGCAGGATTATAGTACATCTAACTTGTGCTAATTCCTAAAAAACAATTAAACTACTATCTTTGAAGCTAAATCTAAGAAAGAGCCAAATGATCTAAAGTAAATTCAAGAAAAACGTGAAACTACATGAAAGTAAACCTATTAACGAAAGCACATGAAATAGTACTGAAAGTAAACTTAATCAAGAAAGCACGAAAATAAGCAACTAATCTATGAAAGCATGTAACATAAGACATATGACAAATAGATGCGAGCTCACATGAAATCTAAATTATCAACTCAAAATGACAAATCTATTATGAAGAAATCCAAATTTTATTCTAAAACATCAACTCCATTACAAAAGGATCAAGTCCATGACTCTTAAAAGGATAAACTATTTCTCTATTTATCCATTTCTAGAGAAGGCATCCTCCCAAATGAGGAGAGAACCCTCTGATTTATACATGAATGCTTTGAATAAGAAGATAAATGTAGATCCACTTTTCTCTCAACCTATTTTCCATAATTCCAAAATATTTATCCCTTCAAATCCTCACAAATTCTCTCATGATATTCTTCTTTAGAATTATCTTAAAGAATTATCTCCAAATCATGAAAAGGTGGAAGAAATATTTAAGAAGCTTCTGAATAATCCCTTTGTTGAAAATCTTCAAATATTCCTACACATCACAAGCTCACACAACTTTGGGATATAAATGAAAACATGTTAATTTTCTAATATTTAATTGTAAATTCTCTTAAAATTCTTAGAAATAAACAAATTAGAAAATAATAAGGTAACCCATATTTATTTATGAAAATGGCATAAGGAATGGTTAATGGAGTGATGAATAGGGGTGGATGTGAGGAATAGTGAAGGGAAATAGGATGAAAATGTGACATTTGGGTGACCAAACAAATCACTCACTATGTTATCATTTGAGGATGCATCCTAGATTGAATAAGACCGCTCCACGTCATGGAACTCTTCCTTTGAATCATCTTCAGAGACAAGAATTCCACCTTTTAACAACTTGAGATCCTCCACGGAAGGACTTTTGCTTTCATTATTATCATCCTTGTTAGCAACCGAATCAATTCTCCTCCTCCTGATGCATAAACTCAGATTCTATTAAATGGCATCCAGAGATGGTCTTATCTGTGACCATGTTTTAGTTTTATTGTTTCCCTTGTCATGTTTCACATCGTCTACTTTAGGTAGATTTTTGGGAGAACTCTCCATGCCACCAATAAAATCTTCCATTTTAGTAGTAGCATTAGGATTTGCATTGTGAAGAGATTGAACAGACGATTGCAACAACTCACTTGATGGTGAATCCGAGGTAGATGGTTGTCCAGAATTGACATAAGTTCTAGAAAGTGTTTCCATCTTTCCAATCTTTCATCTTCCTCTTCCTACACAAAAGTGGAAACAACATACAAATAAATATGTTAATGATTTAACTGTCAAGCAAAACAATGAAAATAGAAAGGAGGCCAAAACAAAAGTTTTATAGAGTAAGCCAGTACCTTGTAAATTTTTGCATACTCATGATTCCGCTGCAAATGTTGAGGATGCACAATGAATCCATATATATCCATGTTGAAGCTTGTGACATCAAAATCTAAAGTTCAAGAATGAACTTTTTATTGTCCTACCAGTAATTTGTTCACACAATGAATTCAAGAAAATCCAGTTTCAAAATATACTAAATCCATGTATTTGTTGTAAAAAATATAAATCGTAGAATGCAATATGTTGGAAATTATGTCCGCATTATACAGTGTAATGCAATATGGAATCATTTCTAAGATTTGCTTTTCAATAAGTACATTTTCTATCGATCTTGTTGTATCCAGAAAAATAAATGTCTAAATATGTGTAGGGTTGAGCTTATGGGAGATGTTATGTCATCTTTACACTTGAGCTAGGTTGGTTAGATCATTACCATTTATATCCCGCCTTTATAACTTTTTACGAGCATTATAGAAGACAATTGGTCTAACAAATCTGATAGAGAATTATGATCAATTGTATATTCTTTTATTTACAAGTCACGTTTGGTTAGATCATTGTCACTTAAATCCTTCCTATTAACTTCTTATGATCACTAGAGAAGATTATTAGGTTAACAGATTTGATAGAGAACTATCATAAACTATACATTCTCTTATTTAAAATCCATGTGGTGCTTCTATTCTTCATTGAGAAGATAATTAAGACAGAGGATTTGACACACAAACATTTTACATTATAAAACCATTAATTTACAGATTGGATTATCACGTTATGTCGTTGTCAGATGAAGGCTAATTCATTGCATCAAACTGTAACCATCGCTTCCAAAAAAGAAATCAATGTCTTGCATTATTCATCCTTTTTCTCCTTGTTCATGGATCAACATGTCAAGGCATTTAAATTTAGTTATTTCTATATTTTAGTCAATCAATAATCATTAACATACTATCTTCCCAATTATTGATGCAACTATTCTTGTTGAAAAACCTTCCAATCATTCTCCTAATTGCTTTGCACACAACAAATGCTTCTATAACCTATATATGTAGTCATTGATCCTAAGCATGAAACCAATTTTTAGTGCCCAATCTCCAAAGAAAAGAGGAAAAAAGGATGTGATTCTTGTCATAACTGTGTATACTTCCTAGTTACATTGACCTAATCTTTCAATCATTCATGGACAATAATAACATTATTTTATCTTATCTTACCTAGGAACATTTCAGCCTTGACCTCCTTTATGTAAAAGTGAAACAGAAGAAAGGTTTCCTATGAGATGAAGACACCTTCCCATGCAACTACTATAGCCTTGAACATACTATTACTATAGAATTGGACAATAATTACTATAGCCTTGAACATGAAGAAACAAATGTTGAATATAAGACAAAGAAGACCTAGATAGTAAATACTTAAATTTTAAAACTATGAATGAACATGTACAATTTGGATTCCATTTTATTGTCAACGTATTGAAAATTTGAAAAGTGTCAATAAAACATATTAGTTTTAGTATCTAAGTATTTTCATCCTAGAAGTACAATCTCGAATAAGAAATCCCTATAACACAGGTACCAGATTAAGTGTGTCGATAGTATCTACAATAAGTTGGCACTAAGCCTAGTGGAGAAGAGGTGTAGCTGGTTTAGAATGAAGATGGTCTAAGAAAATGGAACATCGCTATGAAGAAAAGGACCTACAATATGGAGGAAAACATGGAGACCCTATAGAAAATAATGTCCCCTGAACCATCGGTGGACCCTTTTGAAGAAAGGCAATGCTACGGGAGAGAAGTCAAAGCATGACGAAGGAGAACTCTTTACTGAAGAAAGTAAAAAGGAATTAGTAGCATGCGAAAATGTAAATTCAAATGGCTAAAGCTTGAGATGAAAGGTTGCAAAATGATGATCACAAAGAAATATCTCCTACCTACCCCTTCTCAGCTTAGGATATCTCAAAATAGAAATCACATAACATAATCATTTTAATCTCAAAAAGAGACTAAGCTTGTAACACATGTTGTTGAAGGGTTTTATTTTAGGTCGATGTCCCAAACTCCTATGTTTAACTTGGATTCCCTATCGCCTTTGAATCCATGTTCAAATCGAGACCCTTCATCACCATCTATGTCAGACCTTGTTTTTGGTGATGTTGTTGTAAAGGAAAGTTTCCTATGGCTAGGGTTTAAGAGGCCATCAATGTACTGGGGTTGAAAGAGAGATGCAAATGGTTCTACAAGTAAATACAAGCAAGATCAGGGATTAGAATGGTTCATACCTTAGCCAAATGAAGGTTGATCCAAGAAGCCCTTCAATCCTCTTCTTTCTCCTCTTGCTCTTCTTGCTCCAAGAGACCTGCAAAACAAATTATACCTTCCTCAAACCATTATGACCACATATAAAGAAATGATAATCAAATAAACATGAAATAATGATCTGGCTAACATCATCATATGATCATAAACAAAGATTCAATCACACATTGAACAATAATTTGGGAAGAAGAAGAACATCACATCTTTATTAATCTTGAAAACAAGTACAAATATACCTTCTCTTCAAGTTGGGCACTTCACGGAACCTTGATCCGGTTCTACTACTTCTCTTCTCCAAGGAACTCAGCCTCCAAGCTCTGCAACACAAGGAGAAAGCTTCTAGGGCAAAGGTGTGGGCAAAGAGAGCTCCAATTCCTCCAGTATAACAATGCAAAGATTTAGGTATCCTCTCATGGAGCTCACTACCTTTATTTATATGCTTTATGAAGAGTTAGGGTCAAAGACAAAGTAGTTACAACTAAAGGAGTCAGTTGCATAACTAACCAAACTACCCGAATTTCAAAATACATATTTTTTTGACATTTTCAGGAGGCGTACACGGGTTGCAGAGACAACAATCGCGTACGCGAGGAGGTATATTCAAGTTGTAATGCAGATAGTTGCGTATTTAAGGCGTACACGAGTATTATATATAGCAAGTCGCGTACATACGCAGGTTTCCTTAAGGGAACTCACGTACACATCAAAAAAGCTCATTTTAAGGGTACTTTTGGGCATTTTCAAACTTTGGTGTCTTGCAGAAAGTTTTAGCTAACTGAAATCTATTTCCAAAGGTGTAGAGATGAGGTCAAACGGAGTTACAAAACTAAAGATGTGGATCCTCCAATTTAGGTGTTTTTTCAATGACTTTCAGTGACTTTCATGAAGTGTCGTCATGGAAGTGTTGACATGCGACGAAATCATGGGAAAGTGGTCACAAGCAGAGATGTGTCATTTTGAGCTATAACAGATGCCCATAATGTATGAGGTTAGAGGGGAAGATGATAGCTGAAATACATTATAAAGGAAACAACTGAGTATGGAGAGAGCAGAGAATCCAAGATCGAAAGGCTTGGACAAAGGTACCCGAAAGAGAGATAAATGTCAGACAAAACTGATCTCTGGGACATACAAGTCCATATACAAATCATTGCCATAAATATACAGGTGGATCCAACACATGTATAACTGATGAAACTATCATGGTCGCTCAATATGCAAAAAGGCGCCATATCAAATCTAAAGGAGTCATGGCCACAAATGAACAAGGTGGATCCATGCTCGATAATCGATCATAGCCACAAAAATACAAGGTGGATCTATGTCTCAGCAAAATTTCATATAAAGTGTGACAAGGTCTTGCGTAGCTTGGGCAATAGCAAAATGATGATGCTACTGTTGGCCTAAGGTCTTCAATCCAAACTGCCCAAAAGGTATGAATCCTAACAATGCGAATAAAGGAGTTAAGGTCGAACATGGAGGAAACCGTTTGATTACCGGTCAATGATGAAAACCATTAACAAATGCGAGGGAAACCACCATTAATTAAAATGGTCCCCAAGGTACCTAGTACATTCTAACAAGTGTGAGTACAAGGACTTGAAGTCGAACACTTGAAGAATCCATTGAGTAGGAGACATTAAGGTATTCCCACTACCCAACAGTGAGGGAAATTGCCACTGATGACTGCAATCCCCAAGGTACTATCATAAAACTCTAAATCTCATTCCCAGAACAAGATGTGTTGCAGTCAATAGGAAGAGATCTGTTGGAAGGAAGGAATTAAGGCATCCTTCATCACCCAACACGAGGTAAGTCAATGACTAATTGGATATGGAATTGGTACTGAATTTCACGACAAGGACCATCGAAGACATGACGTAATGAACTGATACTAGGGAATGGCCGACACAAAAGGTCAAGGAAACTGTAGAATGGCCGACAAAGGTTTAATCCTTGAACAGTGAGCACAACACAAAAGTGACTTAGGTAGCTTTTGACACAAAAGGACCAATGACACAAATTTGCAATGTAGGAGACATTGACAGATTCCCCATATAATTGGAAAAGAGACCAACTGGAGGAGTAAGAAACTCTGAATCAGGATAAGGTCAAAATACTAGGACCTAATTGTTGATAGACTCAAAACTAGTGCTTTGTTCAAGGAAACAAGACTTGCTGCCATGATGTAAAATACATGTGAATGAAATTCCCTTCCCCTCTTTCTTGTAAAGGTTTAACGAGTCCAAGAAAGCAAACTCGGGACCTTCTTCATTTTGGCAAGCCCGAAGAAGAGACAGAAGAATGCCTGATAAAGCACTTATTCGTGGATTTTACAAGCCTGAACTAGTACATGCTCGACGGTGTTTCATAGTTTAGAGAGTTTGAAAACTCCAAAGAAGACTCCAGGGGGGAACTTTTTCGTCCAATTTAGTCTCCGAAGGCCGAAAAAGTATAAAACAAACCACAAAAGAACTCTCTTACCTTTCGAAGAAGTAAGGCGCACCTTTTTCGTACTTAGTCAGGAAGGTTCGAAAAAGGTTAAATTACCACCTACCCAACGCTCCTTCAAAAGCAATATATAGCCTGAGTTTTACGAGTGTGAAGGAGGGCAAGATCACTCGAAAAGATCCATTTGATTAGGAGAAATGGGGCTTACAACAATAAACTTGATGCTTTTTTCTTTAGGGTTTAACGAGCATGACAAAGGCATAAAGTACACTCAGAATCTTTTTCATTTTTAGGTCCATAGCACGAAAAAGAGAAAACTAAGCTCATACCAGGGGTTCCTTTTCCGTAAGTTTAGTCCTCCCTCATGTCTAGAAAAGTGATAAATCTATGCATGAGAATACTCTTCTCAATTTCGAAGAAAAGAGAGTGATCCTTTCTCGTATTATTCCACATGGTCCGAGAAAGTGATAACCTACCACCAATGTGGATTCCCATTCACATAGTCTTAATGAGCCTGAATGAGCAAGTTTACTCGGCAGTCAAGTCTATTTTGAGGAGTTAGACCTGGGCCTAAAGAAACTCAATATCTTTCCTGTGAAGTTTTAATGAGTCTGAAAAAGTCAACTCGCGGCCTCCTTACTGTTTTTAACGAGCTCGAAGGAGAGCAGAAAGAATGCTCTAAATGTGAGGAGATGAGTGTCAAAGGCAAGTGAAACTAGTTCCAAGCACAAGGAACAAATGTATGCATAATGCAAGGGACATGAACAAGATAAAGACAACTAGGGAACGTCTCCTCAAGGAAAAAGGTGTAAAGGAAAAATGATACAAGGCTGAGCGATGATGAGAACAAAGATGAGGGCTTATACAACGAGCTAAAAGCGTGGAAGCCGACATCAGGCTCATAAGCGCGAGCATGATACATGCAAATGTAGTTACAACTTGAACAACAAGGCGAGGTCAGTAAACAGTTGTCAATCCAACTAAAAATCCTGTCTCCAAGAAACAACAATATCAGAATCATATTCAGAAGAAAATATTCGATGCAGGTCACTTTGGCAGAAATACATGCAACTTTGCTATCTTCTACAAAATTTAAAGTCAAGGCAGAATCAACTAAAGATGACTCTATAGTGCCAAGGCCTGAGGGTTCACAATCAATAAGATCAATATCAGAAGAAAAGCAAAGATCAACAAGGGAGGTAGAGTCTGCAGGAACAAACTCAATATCACAGGAGTTGAAAAATTCATAAGAAAAATCAAACTCATCAGGATCACTGACTTGCTGTTCAAAGGAAGAGTCAAAAGACTCAACAAGACCAACATAATAAGAAAGGTCAGGCTTACTAGGAAAATCAGGGTTAGAATTAGTCACAACTGAACCAACATCCAATAGAAGATCAGACTGTATCAAAGACTCTAGGAAGACTTCATTCAAAGGAAGGAGATCATCCGAGATAGGACACATGTCTAAACTTTCAAATGGATCGACAAAGTGGAGAGCGGGTTTCCACAGTCTGTATAGGATGAATAAATTGGTCAACTGCTAGGACCAAGTCCTAGGAAGGTAAGCATGAAAACAGAGGCTGCTTCTTAGTAGCAATTGAACGCAAAGGACACGAGGCCACATAGCTCACCTATGGCAGGGTTGTGTCTATTGAAACATTGGGAATCAATAAAGGAAAGACATGGTCTCTAGTAGGGTCAAGAGATGGATCAAGAAAATCCAACTGATTAATAGTGATAATTTCTTCGCCATGATTAAAGCACATCACACGAAAGAATGTTGACACCACAACTTGCATGGAATAGACATAATCACGTCCAAGGAGCATATTGAAGTCCAAGGGGTCTTCTATCACCATGAAGTCAACTAAGACGGTCTTCCCACCCAGAGTAACAGGTCTTTGAGCAAGAATTCCCAAGGCTATACAAGTTCTTCTATCAAACGCTAGTAATTGACAAGTAGTCGACACAAGGCTGGGAGATCCCATGCCTCGCCAAGCACAAGCAGACAAGATACTAACTGAAACTCCTTCATCAACAATACAACGAGCAATCGTGTATGGTTCAACTTTCACCTTTATCTTGATAGGTGCATTAGAAGGAAGTTGCGGCTCAACTAGGCTATGCCAATCAAAGGAAGCAATTCGAGAGCTTGGTGGGGGTTGATCCGAAGCGAATTTAGTGCCCCCTTGTTCAGTAAGTTCTGAACTGGCAGTGACGAAAATGTGACTAGTAGACACTTCACTCTCCAAAGGAAGAGTGGGATTGATCGACAAGGAAATCGATTCAACCACTTCATGAAAGTCACTCTCCGAAGGGAGAGTGGGATTGACCAAAGGTGACATTGGTTCAATAAAAAAAGGATCACTCTTCGAAAAAAGAGTGGGATTGACCAAATTTGAGATTGGTTCGACCACTTAATCAACCAAAGGTTGAGTAGGTTGTTGAGAAACTATAGGTTGTTCAGAAGAAGGAAATTCTTGAGTCTTGGACCACACTCTTTGCACCTCTGCGATAGTAGGGTACTAGTGAGTAAGATGATATCCCTCACATAGCTTACAAGGGAACTTAAGTTTGCACGTTGAATGACTAGTTTCCTCAACGGTGTCAACATGACTAGTAGTGGATGACTGTTTGCTCTCAGCATGACTTACAGAGGCTGATATTTTCCCCCCAGCATGACCACCAAAGGCCGAGTGACTTGGTCCAACCTGACTAAGAGAGGATGGTTGTTGAGAGACTTCAGAATGTTAAAAAACGGGATGACCATGAAACCAAACTCTTCGCACCTCCACGATAGAAGGGCATTTATAAGTAAGGTGGTCTCCCTCACAAATCTTACAAGGAAACTTGGGCTTGTTTTTTGAACGGGTAGTCTTTTCAACAGTGTCAACATGACTCGCAGTGGCTGACGGATTGTCTTGAGCATGAACCACAGAGGCTGAGAGGCTGCCCCCAGAATGACTTGTAGAGGCTAAAAGACTAGGTCCAACAGGACCTGCAGAGGTTGGATGGGCACCACCAACATGAACAATAGAGGCTGAATGGCTAGAATCAACATGCTTTGCAGCAGTTGAGTGTTTGGCCCCAGCATGAACTTTAGAGGCTGGGTGGATGGATCCAAAATGACTTGCAGAGGTTGGATGGGAAGGTTCAACTTGAACATCAGAGGTTGAATGGGTGCCCTCAGCATGAACTACAGAGGCTAGTGACTGGATCCGACATGACCTGGAAAGGTTGGAAGGATCCCACCAACATGATCAACAGAGGCTGGATGGTGAAGACCAACTTGACTTGTAGAGGTTGAGTGCTTAGATCCAACATGACCTACAGAGGTTGGATAGGTGCCCCCAGCATGAACTGCAGAGGCTGGGTGGTGAGGTTCAACTTGACTTGCAGACGTTGAACGGGTTCCCCCTTTCTTATGTGCCTTCTTCCTCTTCCTCCTTCTTTTACTCCTTTTAAACTGTCGATTACTGGTATCAGTACTTTCATCGCATGAGGTAGAAGGAGGAGGAGAATCAACTATAGGTGAAGGGGAAGCAGTGTTTTGATGCCCTTGATATAAGGAGATTACTTGAGAAGCATCAGGAGCATTTAGGATAGTTGCAGTGGAAAACAACCACATCGGTAGCCCTAGGTTGAATCTAGGTAGATTCAAGGTGGCCATCAAAGGAACACCAACATTCCCTGTGAGAGGAATAGTACAAGGAGTTCCCAGCATGGGGATCTCTTGGTTGGTGTTCAAAGGAGTGTTAGCCATAGTTTCAAACAACAAGACAAATTCTGAGGCCGACAGGCAACGAAAAGTACAAAGCACACACCTTAAGGAAAACAAAGTATAGGCAAACCACACAACACTCACTAAAAAATTCCTAAAGTCAAACAGACAAACATGTATAATATATGCTTTCCAGAAGAAAGCTGATAGACAGTTACTTGGCATCCCTGTGGATGTTCTTAGGCATAAGCGGAGGAATCACCCACCGCCCTCCCACACCTTCTACTAGGATTACCATCCAAGCCCATCCAAGGTCAACCAGAAATAGCCTTTCAGTGTACCTGTGTATGAACCCTATATGTCAAAGAGACTAAAGGCTACCGTAACTATATTGTTAGTCTGGGGGGGATAGTTTCAAGCCTAGTTCGTACGCATGGGCAGGGTAGGAAAGCCGGAAACCCTGTCTAAGACAAAATCCCCAGATGCACAAAAACCTTGGTCTACACTTTGACAAGGAATCAGAGGGTTATCTCCTCAGTCCAAGTCTCCATGCAGCCTCGTGCTTAACTCCTGTTTGAGAGGAGCTTCCCAGATGCAATCAACATAGAAGAGGATTTACCTAGTGATTGGCCAACTACATCTGAAATTTAATACTTGTGGAGAGTTAAAACTCCCTAATCCACAAGTCTAGCCTGAGCTAGTTGGTGTATGACCCTATAAAATAAAACTTACTAATAATTTTTAAATTATATCGTTTATTTTAAGGGCCATTTTTAGTCAAAGGGTAAATGGTGTGAAACTTATGTGGTGTTTTGACTCAAAGTTGAAACAAAATGACTAAGTAATGAGAAATGAAATACAAAAGCAAAAACTATTCTCTTTTTCTTTTTCAAAGAGAAAATTGAAAGCCACAAAAGAACAAATTCTTTTTATTTTTATTTTTCAAAAACAATGATATGCCATGCAATCTAGACTAAAAAACTAATCTACATGCATGTAAAGCAAACATGTGTTTTTTTCTTTTTCTTTTATAAATGCAAAAGAAAAAACAACCTATCAACTAATGCAAGCAAGTACTGTAAGCAAAGCAAATAGACAACTACTCTACACCCCACAAACAAACCCTAGGTTTCCCTAAAGTTGGATATAACCTCTCTTTGAAGGAATGCTCACAAAAGTAAACAAGCCAACAACTTTGGAATGAAGAGACTGAGCAATAAGACTGACATAAACAAAGGTCAAGAATTCCCAAGTATCAATCTAAACCTACAAACAGAGACTGCTCAGTACCTTGTCCAACAAGGTCAAGCCAAAGAAGGAGGTGGGGGAGAAAGCAGCAAAAACAAGTTCAAAGACTTGAAAGAGACTTACAAGATAGACAAAGAGCACCTAATAGAGATAAAACAACCTCTCAGGAGTCATGCACATGCAGAGGACCCTTGAAGACCCTACAAACAACCCTCAAATCACCCAAAAACCCTAAAAAATGACTAAAGAACACAAATTCAGGTGCATATGCGAGTTGCCTTAAGGCAGGTCACGTATGACACGTGGGTTGAAGGTAGGGAAATTTGCGTATACAACACAGACATGCGACTTTTTAGCTTGAAAGTCGCGTAAGGATGACAAAAATCACAAAAAGGGTCAAAAACTGACCTGGGAAGGCAGGAAAGGTGTTCCAACAGACTCAAAAAGTGTTCCTAATTTGTAAGAAGGACCTGAAACCTTACAAAATACTGGAAGAAAGACAGAGAAACCCCAAATAGACAAGGCTCTCCCAAGTGGAGTCGCCAGTTCTGTTGTAAAGGAAAGTTTCCTATGGATAGGGTTTAAGAGGCCATCAACGTACTCAGGTTGAAAGAGAGATGCAAATGGTTCTGCAAGTAAATACAAGCAAGCTCAGAGATTAGAATGGTTCATACCTTAGCCAAACTAAGGTTGATCCAAGCATCCCTTCAATCCTCTTCTTGCTCCAAGAGACCTGCAAAATGAATTATACCTTCCTCAAACCATTATGACCACATATAAAGAAATGATAATCAAATAAACATGATATAATGATCTAACTAACATCATCATATGATCATAAACAAATATTCAATCACACATTGAACAATAATTTGAGAAAAAGAAGAACATCACATATTTATTAATGTTGAAAACAAGTACAAATATACCTTCTCTTCAAGTTGGGCACTTCACGAAATCTTGATCCGGTTCTGCTGCTTCTCTTCTGCAAGGAACTCAGCCTCCAAGCTCTACAACACAAGGAGAAAGATTCTAGGGCAAAGGTTTGGGCAAAGAGAGCTCCAATTCCTCCAACATAACAATGCAAATATTCAAGTCTCCTTTCATGGACCTCCCTACCTCTATTTATATGCTTTATGAAGAGTTAGGGTCGAAGACAAAGTAGTTACAACTGAAGGAGTTAGTTGCATAACTAACCAAACTACCCAAATTTCAAAATACGTATTTTTTTGACATTTTCAGGAGGCGTACATGGGTTGTAGAGACAATAGTCACATACGCGAGGAGGTATATGCAGGTTGCAATGCAGATAGTCACGTATTTAAGGCATACACGAGTATTATATATAGCAAGTCATGTACATATGCGGGTTTCCTTAAGGAAAATCGCATACACATAAAAAAAGCTCATTTTAAGGGTACTTCTGGGTATTTTCAGACTTTGGTGTCTTCTAGAGAGTTTTAGCTAACTGAAATATCTTTCCAATGGTGCAGAGATGAGGTCAAAAGAAGTTACAAAACTCAAGACATGGATCCTCCAAGTTAGGTGTTTTTTCAATGGCTTTTAGTGACTTTCATGAAGTGTCGTCATGGAAGTGTTGACATGTGACAGAATCATGAGAAAGTGGTCACATGCATGGATGTGTCATTTTGAGCTATAACAGATGCCCCCTAATGTATGAGGTTAGAGGGGAAGACGATAGCTGAAATACATTATAAATGAAACAACTGAGTATGGAGAGAGCAGAGAATCTAATATTGAAGGCTCGGACAAAGTTACCTGAAAGAGAGATAAATGTCAGACAAAATTGATCTCTGGGACATACAAGTCCATTTACAAATCATTGCCATAAAGATACAGGCAGATCCAACACATGTATAACTGATGAAACTATCATGGTCGCCATATCAAATCTAAAGAAGTCATGGCCACAAATGAACAAGGTGGATCCATGCTTGATAATCGATCATAGCCACAAAAATACAAGGTGGATCTATGTCTCGGCAAAATGTCATATAAAGTGTGACAAGGTCTTGCACAACTTGGGAAATAGCAAAATGATGATGTTATTGTCGGCCCAAGGTCTTCAATCCAAACCACCCAAAAGGTATGAATCCTAACCATGCAAATAAAGGAGTTGAGGTCGAACATGGAGGAAACCGTTTGATTACCGGTCAATGATGAAAACCGTTAAAAAACGCGAGGGAAGCCACCATTAATTAAAATGGTCCCCAAGGTACCTAGTACATTCTAAAAAGTGTGAGTACAAGGACTTGAAGTCGAACACTTGAAGAATCCATTGAGTAGGAGACATTAAGGTATTCCCACTACCCAACAGTGAGGGAAATTGCCGCTGATGACTGCAATCCCCAAGGTACTATCATAAAAATCTAAATCTCATTCCCAGAGCAAGATGTGTTGTAGTCGATAGGAAGAGATCCATTGGAAGGAAGGCATTAAGGCATCCTTCATCATCCAACATGAGGTAAGTCAAAGACTAATTGGATCTGGAATTGGTACTGAATTTCACGATAAGGACCGCCAAAGACATGACTTAATGAACTGATACCAGGGAATGGCTAACACAAAAGGTCAAGGCAATTGCAGAATGGCCGATAAAGGTTTAATCCTTGAACAGTGAGCACGACACAAAAGTGACTTAGGTGGCTTTTGACACAAAAGGACCAACGACACAAATATGCAATGTAGGAGACATTGACAGATTCCCCATATAATTGGAAAAGAGACCAACTAGGGAGTAAGAAACTCTGAATCAGGATAAGGTCAAAATACTAGGACCCAACTGTTGATAGACTCAAAATTGGTGCTTTTTTCTAGGAAACAAGACTTGCTGCCATGATGTAAAATACATGTGAATGAACTTCCCTTCCCCTATTTCTTGTAAAGGTTTAATGATTCCAAGAAAGCAAACTCGGGACCTTCTTCATTTTTGGCAAGCTCAAAGAAGAGACAGAAGAATGCTTGATAAAGCACATATTCATGGATTTTACAAGCCCGAACTAGAACATGTTCGATGGTGTTTCATAGTTTAGAGAGTCTGCAAACTCCAAAGAAGACTCCAGGGGGGGAAGTTTTCGCCAATTTAGTCTCCTGAGGCTGGAAAAGTATAAAACAAACCACAGAAGAACTCTCTTAGCTTTTGAAGAAGTAAGGCGCACCCTTTTCGTACTTAGTTGGGAAGGTCCAAAAAAGGTTAAATTACCACCTACCCAACGCTACTTCAAAAGCAACATATAGCCTGATTTTTACGAGTGTGAAGGAAGGCAAGATCACTTGGTGTTGATCGCTGGAAATTTGCAGGTAACAAAAGTTGGGGATTCTCCCCAGTAAACGTTCCCAACTAGCCCGTTACTATTTGGTATGGGGAATCCGTTCGGTTTACAGTCCGACTACCCTAGGTCAAGTAACAAAATAAAAGGTTTTACTGGTTACGACCCGGTCCACCGTGTATATTTTAGTTTTTGAATTTAAGTATGATATGCAAGTGCCTATCTAAGAATGTAGATTGATAAAGAATACGAGGAGTGGTCACAATGTGATGCTCAGGTTCTTACCTCTCGTCTTAACTCACTCGCATCTAAATCACACACATCAAGAAACTAAAACTAACTATCTAACCTATCCCTAGGGAGCAAGATTATCATTTATCAATGAGTAACGTATTTCTGCGCATGCATTAAGAAAAGTCACCGATAGCTGTTAATTAATTCAAAACACATGAACATTAATAGATATGTGAACAACAAGATAGCTCATTGTTTATGAAAAGCCTGCATTACTCATAGTGGAAATTTCAGGGAATAAACTAGAGCGCATTTATAACAAGAACATAGGTTCAAAAAGTTAGAACGATCTCACAGTTAATGGACACAAGCTGAAAATGAAATAGTTCACATTCAACAAATCCATAGCACAACATTTGAAATCTTCCGCCAAGCTTTCTCCAACAGGAAACTTGTAATTCTTATTGCAAAAGGAAATAGTTCTTCTTACAACATAATCTCACAAATCTATCTGGGAAAAAGTCCTCTACATCTAACTCTCCTATACTTATACAATAAAGCAAAACCTTTGGGCTACCCCTTTGATGACCTTTGGGCTCCCCCAATCGTTCAATCCCATAATATTGTCTTTTAGTGAGTGCTCATGATTTATACAATACGTTACATTTCAGATTAAGATTTACGAGCACTTTTATAAAATGGACCAGCTTGGTAACTGATGAACTTTTCCCAAGCCTGGGCCTCTGCGGCTATTGATTATGCTCAGTAATCTATTGGTATTTTGAGATCCTGTTGATCTCAGACCTTCACTTTCTCCTTCCTTCTCTATATCTGCTTCTTTATGCTTCGGCTTCGTCTTTCTTTGCTGCCTCCCTTCTGCTTCGTCTTTTAGATATTTCTTACTTGCAACAATCGCCCTGTCATGAAAATAGCAGATTTTAGATCATTTAGTATTTAACAAAGTCACACAAACTGTATCAATACATGCATTCTATAAAATGAACTATAAACAATATAAATACATGAAAAGATAAAAATCCTACAAGCTGGGTTTGAAAATCCCGTAAGCCCACTGTCCAACTAAAACATAATCCTAATAGAATAGACTGTTCTTCTCAGAAAAAACCCTGACTCGACCAGTACCCACGGAAAACTCCTCCATTCCATAACATAGAGTAAAAGCACACCAAAAAGAATTGGCGGGAAAAACCTACAAGTAATCGGAAGCAAAAAACGCTAAGCATCAGGCTGACAAACCCCTCATCGGCGAACAAAAACTCTATATGTCAGATGGTTAGTTCACTAAGTCGCTGCAACAACGGAGACCATAACTATGACTTCCGCGACAATAGAAATCATCGATGATCAGAAGCTTGGGGAACTAACTAGTAATGCGTCGACAAATAAAACAACTAAGCGTTAGAGAGATAGTGTACTACACAGCCGCAACGGCGGGAAACAATCAGATTACGACTTCTGCAATCAAATGAAAACTTTGGAGATCACATGCTTTAATGAATAAGTATTGGCAATGGTGAGCTCAACGCTGCCGCCATGTCGGCGACGCAAAGGACTAGCCCTTCGATCAATAGTCAAAAACCCTTCCGATAGCACAAAGAAAACATAAAGTTAAAACAATAAAACCACGACATAGGCAAAGATAAGAGCTATCTGTCGAAACGTTTGCCATCTGCCCTCCAAAACAGCGGTGACTTAGAAGACCAATGCTCCGACAATGATAAACAGAAAACGCCAACAGTAAAAGCGCAACGGTGAAAAACATGACTTTCCATCGGGTCATTCATTGTTTAGCTTCCGCAACGGCGGCTGCGTAGAGAACTACGACCCCGATTCACTGTTCAAATGACTTCCGACAACGATAAATGAAAACATCAAAAGTTGAAGTTCCAAAGTAAAAAAGCATTAGCTAGCCAAAGGCATTTTAGATCATTCAACTTCCAAAATGAAAGAAACAGTTTTCCTCAGAACAAACTAAGAAATTCAAAATTGTAGCAGAGGAACAATAGAGTTTAACAATCCAAAACAAATCCAAGCAAGATAAAATCAAAAGGAGGGTCCAAAATTTTTCAAAATTTGGGAAAAAAGTTGCAGCTGCAACAATTGGCGACTACCTGGTGAACCCAGATCTCTGGACAATTTCTTCCTTAAGTAAAAGACTGTTTGACAATAAAACCAACATGTTGAATTCTTATAGATGTATGGATTTCCCAAATGGCAAATGTATGTACTTTTAATCATTGATGATAGTCCAATTTAGGAAAATGGAAACCAAGATTTCAAAGTCAAGAGAACTCTTTTGAGGCCAGGAATATGAGTTCCATTTTTTTTACCTCTGTCTTCGGGTAGCTCCCAGCTTGGACACCACAGGATTGTAACATAGGGTAAACAAAAATATTCATTTGTTCCTCATTCCCATGCCATTTTGCACTTTTGTGCTTTTGGACTTTTGTCCTTTTTGAGTCCTCCTGCATGCCTTTCTTTCTGAATTTTTAATTCAGGCTCCTCTATCCATAGTGTCCTTTTGTGTGAGAGATGTATTGATTTTCATCTCACGGACGGAGAAGAGCTTTGGCAATTTTGTACTCATATGGTTCAGTACTTTGTTTTGATACATATTGCTTTCTTAGGAGATTTTTGACTCTTATTTTCCTTTTTGGCTTTCAAATCTTGGCATGGGATCATTTATATATAATATACTGTTTACCCTGCTTCCTTTCCATGGGTCCTTGCTGTCACCCCCTCAGACATTTTTAAATGTGAATGGATGGAGCCTCAAAATACTATTCCAGACCTTTTGAGCCTGAGTTATTTTACAAGGATTAAGCAGGACTTCAATGTGTTCATAGCCATTTAGGAAAACTGCTAAACTAGAAGAATTATTTCATATAAATCAATAATACACAGTCTTATAATCAAGGATTTTAGTTAATCCATAATTCTGATGCTCTCCATGCAACCAAAAGTTTGCTTCTTTTATTGAAATCAATCAAAATCTAACGAAAAGACAAACATAAAATAAAATAAATCAAAGATAAACAACCAAAAGAGTTTATTTATGTACAAAACAAAAACAAAAAAATCAGGAAAAATAAGGTTTGAGAACTAAACCATTAACTGGTAAGTTCTCTTCCCACTCCTGTAAATCTCGCAACTTGTAGGTTGAGGGGCCAAGCTTTGCTGCAATCTGAAAAGGGCCTACCCATAACTGTTGAAACTTTGCGTGTTTCCCCTTTTCATCATGCAGGTGATCCCACTTAAGAACCAAATCTCCCACTTCAAATTCCTTTTTTCCAGCTTTATGTTTATCAAACCACCGTTTCACTACTTCCTGTTGATGCTTAAAATGTTCTTTGGCTCTGACCCTAAACTCTTCTGCCTTCAAGAGATTATAGATTCTAATATGTAGGATTTCATTATCTGTGCCTCTAGATTCCTGAGCTATTATGGAAGATGGTAGCATAATGTTAGGAGGAAGAATAGCTTCTTTTCCATAAACGAGGGTATAAGGTGACAGGGCCTAAGGAATTCTTGGGTGTGACTCTATCAACCCAAAGAGCATTTGGTAATGCTAAATGCCAACTTCTCTGGTTTTCTATCACAGTTTTCTTTAAGATCCGAATCAGATTCTTGTTTGTAGATTCTGCCAAACCATTTCCTTGTGGGTAATAGTTTGCAGAATAATGCAACTTGGTTCCCCTTTCATGAGCAAATGCAATTAATCTAATAGAAGAAAAATAAGTAGCATTATAAAAAACTAGGGAAATTGGAACCCCAAACCTGGTCATAATATGATCTTGCAAGAAATCCATGACTGCATCTTCATTCACTTTACGTAATGGAATGGCCTCGACCCATCTAGTGAAGTAGTCAATTGCCGTCAAAATGTATTTGTGTTGCAGGGAATAATTTGGTTTTATCTCTCCAATGATATAAATCCCCCATTGCTCGAATGGTTCTGTTATCATCACAGTCTTCAATGGTCCTACTACTTTGGCTTGTCTTCCCCCACACCTCTGGCAGATATCACACTTTCTGACATGGGCATGTGCATCCTTGAACAGTGTGGGCCAATAGTATCTGACTCTGAGAATCTTATGGGCTGTCGTATCTCTGGAAAAATGACCTCCAACAGTCCCGTCATGTAACTCTGTTATGACCTTCTTTGCATCTTCTTTCTCTAAGCATCTGAGAAGAACTCCATCATAATTCCTTTTGAATAATATTCCATCAATGATATGATATGAAGCTGATTTAAGGTGCAATGCTCTTCGTTGTTTGGAATTCCAATGTTCTGGCAACAATCCTTCCTGAAGGTAATGAACAAGGTCTCGGTACTAGGAATCTGGAGCTGTGAAAAGAGGACATACATCCATCATATGTAACTCAGCTTCATTGTCCCAATTGTTTTTACCTTCAGCCATTAGTTTGCACAGTCCTTGCCCTTTAACTATGGATGCTGGTTTGAATTCAAGGTCATATTCTTGTAAAGCTGTTACCCAGTTGCCTCTTCTTTCTCCTAATTCTTTTTGTACAAAAAGAGATCTCACAGCTGGGTGTGGAACTATTACCTTCATCCAGTTCTTAAGTATGTACGACCTGAATTGTTTTACCACTTTGAAAACTACATAAGCTTGTTTATCGATAGCTGGGTAATTCAATTCGGTTCCATGCAGACCAATGCTCATAAATGATATGGGATACTCATCTCCCCCATCTTCCTTATGTGCAAGCACCGCTGCTAATGCATCGTCAGATGCGAAAGTGTACAAAATAAAATCCTTTTCAAAATTTGGACTTTCGAGAGATGGTGCATGAGCAATAGATGTCTTTATTTTACTGAATGCATTCTTCTCTACATCAGTCCACTTGAATTGTACACTTTGTTTTACCATTTTCTGCAAAGGTTTAACAATTTGAACGAAATCTGGTACAAACCTTCGCACAAAATTAATTGTCCCCATGAATGATTACATACCTTTTTTGTTATGGGGTAAAGGGATATGTTCTATTGCCTTGATCCTTTCTGGGTCTATGGAGATCCCTTTTTTAGAAACAACGTGACCCAGTAGCTTTCCTTCTATAACCGCAAACACACATTTCCTAGGATTCAGTGAGATCCCATATTTTTGACAACACTCGAAAATTTGTTTTAGATGGAATGCATGTTCTTCTCTCTTCTTTGAAAATATCATGACATCATCGAGATATACTACAACACTACGGCCAATCAGACTACGGAAATCTATATCCATAGCCCTTTGGAAAGTATCTCCAGCTTTGATGAGTCCAAAGGGCATTCTTATATAAGAAAAAGCTCCCCACTTTGTTCTAAATATAGTTTTAAGTCTGTCTTCTTCAGCTACTAATACTTGATTATAGCCAGAGAATCCATCTGGTAATGAAAATAACTCAGAACCCGAAACCATCTGTAATATTTGTTCCATGGGTGGGACTGGATACTTATCTTTATCCGAAGCATGATTAAGGTTTCTAAAATCTACACATAGCTTGATTTATCCGAATTTCTTCCTCACTGGCACCAAATTCGACACCCATTCTGAATGTCTGACTTTGAATATAATTTTAGCATCCAATAATTTTTTCACTTGAATCTGAATTAAAGGTTGCAGTTTTGGATGCATCTTCCTCAAAGGTTGCTGATAAGGCTTGACTCCAGCTCTAATAGGGATGACATGTTGTATAATCTCCGTGTCATATGTTTTAAGCTCTTCATATGTCCAGGCAAACACATCTTTGTATTGTTTGAACAAACTAATGAACTTATTTCTTTCACCTGTAGAACAACACTTTCCCAAATTTACATGTTTGGGTTTAACTTCAGTTTCCAAATTTATTAGCTCGAATTATAAGGACAAGCTGTGCATTTTGACTTTTGCTGGCCTTCTGAATTTGTTGTCTAGATCAAACATTCACTCTAAGGTCCTGACTCCTTTAGGAATAAAGTTGTCAAATTTTAATTCAGCTTGGTGTTCTTCATCATCGATTATTGCTCCTTTGAAGGTTTCATCATTCATCAAACATTCAAAGATTTGTTGATCATCATCAAAAACTCGTAGATTGGTAATCATGTATGGAATCGAAGGCCTGAAAAGTAATTCAATAGAACATTTGTTAATTGAAGGTACAAGCCTTGTAGCTGAGGTAGCTAACAAGTCAACTGCTGTATTCTTTAGTCTAGGAATGGATACAACATTAAATGCAATTTTTTTTAAGCTAATCCCACACTTCATTCTGGTAAGCTTTTAAATGAGGTGAAATGCAATGTATCTGATTTTGAATTTGCTTTACAATTATTTTAGAATCCCCATATACTTTCAGATTTTCTACTTTTAATTCAATTGCTTTTCTTAGTCCCTGTACTAATGCTTCATATTCAACTATATTGTTGGTACAATCAAACTCTAATCTACATGAAAGAAAATCTTTATTTTTCTTTGGATCAATCAGGACACAGCCAGCTCCTGATCCTTCCAAAGTTTTAGATCCATAAAAAAAAAGTGTCCAAAAACTATCTACTTCTACTGTACTTGAATAAAAAACTACATCTGAAACTAAGTCTACTATTTTACAGTCAAATTCATCAGCCCGTGAAAATCGAAGGAGATCGGGCTATGTGTCTGGTGTACCGTTGGCTTCTTTTGCTTGGTAATTTCCCGGTTCAAGTTCAATAAAGTAATTTCCCAACACAGAATTTACTGGTTCATTCTTACCCTCCAACTGAGTAACATTGTGCTTCATGTGGGGCTATCTTAATACTTTTATTTGATTGGGACTACCCTTATAAGGCAACCACAGATGTCACCAATCTGATGCAAAATATCCATTTATCTTTGCTGACCAATACCGACTCAAAACAAGTCCATAAGCCTCAGGTATATCTGCTACTACAATATTGATGAACTGACATACCTTTTCATTTGAAGATAATCGAATTAGAACATCCTCCATTTCCCCAATTACCTTCACAGCTGTTTTGTCTAACTGAATAATTTGTCAGGTAGATGGTTTGGGTTGTCCATTTATCTTCTTGTAGACTGAAAGTGGCATAACATTGACTGATGCCCTTGAGTCTACTAAACAATTGTGCACGTTATGGTTGAAAATTTCAAAAGTTAGGAGAAATGGTGGGGTTTTGTATTTAGACTTACCTCCCACACTTGCTTCACCAATTTCTTCTTCTTCAGGTTGGTTGTTAGTGGGAAGCTTTTCCTCTGGTACTTCAAGTGCTTTTAACAATTTTTCTTTCTGCTGAGGCACATTACACATTTCAAACAGTGAGATATTTGCCTTAGCCCTTTTAATATCTTCCACAATATTATACTCCGTCTTATGTTCTTAGAGATTCTTTTTTACATTATCAATCTTCTCTTCAACAAGCTTAACATGCATGTTAATTTTCTTTGTATTTTGACTCATAATGGTGAATTCGAGTATTTTATCAGCTGTGGTGCTCTTCTGAATCTTCTTTACATTCTCTTAATTTTTGGAAGTATCGAATTGTCTTTATTTATCAAACCCTGACTTCTTGTTGTCACGTTTGTTTATGATGTTTCTTCCTGTTTCCATGAACCTTCCTCTTCTGTATCAAAAAGTGAGACATAGTCCCATAAAACTAAAGCATCCTCCTCTTGTTTTTATGTGGATTTATTACCCTTTTCTTCCTCATCATCGGCTTCTGTTAGTTTAGAGTCCAATAGTTGATTCATTACTAATGTCGTCAAATTTATCCATTGAGGGCAATTTTTTTCAGAATGAGGCTGCCGCTAAAAGGTGCAAAAATTATCCATACCCACCTCAGTTAAATTCATTGATGCAGGACTGTGTGGAGGAGGTTTAGATTGGTTGCTGTCCTCTTTCCTTTTATAGTAAGGCTTATAAGATTTCTGAGCTTCCTTTTCCTTTTCCAAATCTATTATTCTGTTGGATAGCTTCTGCATCATCTTCACCATCCCTTCAAAGTCATGTGATTGCTCATCCTTAGGCTTAGTCAGTAACAATGCTTTCTTACCAATTTTTTTTTTCTCCCGACTGCTCAGGATAATCTTCTATGCTCTCTTTTTAAGCTTCTACCCTCTCAGCTTCTTCATAAGTTTCTGACAATGTAGGTATGACTGAAATCTTGGCAAACATGGCCAATTCAGGCCCTAGAGCTAAAGTATAGTATTCACTCAGAACTTTATCAGATGGTTTATCAGTTGCAGAAAAATTATTTAGATAAGCAGCAAACCTTTGAGTGAAACTATGCACTTTTTCCTTTCTTTCTTTCTTTAAAGTGCATAACCCCTTCATCAAAGTTGCATGAGTTTTTTGGACTGCATATTTACTTCTAAATATTCTTTCAAATGTATCCCAGTCCATGATTGAGTTTGCAGGCAAAGCAAAATACCATGAGGCTGCTGCTCCATTCAGGGTATGAGGGAACAATCTGCAGACTACATCATCATGTTCTCTAGCCCGTAGTCCTTCTATAGCCAATTAAAAGCTTTGCAAATGATCATCTACCAAAATATTTTCACTTGGGTCAAACTTAGGCAACATTTTCTCAAAATACTGAGGTAAGTCATGCAAAGGTGGTGCTAGGTTTAATGGTGATATAGCCCTCCAAGCAGGTGGTGGATTTGGTGGGTTAGGTGGCTGATTTGCATTTACATTTTCCATGATTTTAAGTGGAGAGTGAGGTGGTGAATGAACAGGGGTATGGACAGGTAAAAAATAAGGTGTATCTAGGTCCAACTGATTCAGAGGTTGAACAACTTCCTGTAAGGCTGTTTCTACCAATTCTTCAAAATCTTCAACCAACATTGCGTCTTCCAATATAGGACGGTCTTTCTTCTGATATTCTCTTCTGGGTAAGGCAGGGATAATCGGTAATCCTCCAATCTTCTTCACATAAGCCCTAGTAAATCTTCTCAAATCGTCAACTACTTCGTTATCGACAGAATACAGATCCTCTTTACCCTTCTCTTCAAGAATTGGATTGGGAAACAAATTGCTTTCAAAACTGTCACCGGTGGAATAATCTCGAGAAAATGGGTTTCCTCAGCCAGCCATGCACTGGCGGCCCTTCTTTTAGCACCAAAAACTGTTGATGGCTAGAAATTCGCAGGTAACAACAGTTGGGGATTCTCCCCAGTAAACATTCCCAACTAGCCCGTTACTGTTTGGTATGGGGAATCCGTTCGGTTTACGATCGGGCTACCATAGGTCAAGTAACAAAATAAAAGGTTTTACCAGTTACGGCCCGATCCACCGTGTATATTTTAGTTTTTGAATTTAAGTATGATATGCAAGTGCTTATGTAAGAATGCATATTAATAGAGAATACAAGGAGCGGTCACAATGTGATGCACAGGTTCTTACCTCTCGTCTTAACTTACTCACATCTAAATCACACACATCAAGAAACTAAAACTAACTATCTAACCTATCCTTAGGGAGCAAGATTATCATTTATCAATGAGTAACGTATTTCTGCGCATGCATTAAGAAAAATCATAGATAGCTGTTAATTAATTCAAAACACATGAACATTAATAGATATGTGAACAACAAGATAGCTCATTGTTTATGAAAAACCTTCATTACTCATAGTGGAAATTTCAGGGAATAAACTAGAGCGCATTCATAACAAGAACATAGGTTCAAAGAGTTAGAACGATCTCACAGTTAATGGACATAAGCTAAAAATGAAATATTTCACATTCAACAAATCCATGGCACAACATTTGAAATCTTCCACCAAGCTTTATCCAACAGGAAACATGTAATTCTTATTGCAAAAGGAAATAGTTCTTCTTACAACATAATCTCACAAATCTATCTGGGAAAAAGTCCTTCTCTACATCTAACTCTCCTATACTTATACAATAAAGCAAAACCTTTGGGCTACCCCTTCGATGACATTTGGGCTCCCCCAACCGTTCAATCCCACAATTTTGTCTTTTAGTGAGTGCTCATGATTTATACAATACGTTACATTTCAGATTAAGATTTAAGAGCACTTTTATAAAAGGGACCATCTTGGTAACTGATGAACTTTTTCCAAGCCTGGGCCTCTGCTGCTATTGATTATGCTCAGTAATCCATTGGTCTTTTGAGATCCTGTTGATCTCAGGCCTTCACTTTCTCCTTCCTTCTCTATCTCTGCTTCTTTATGCTTCGGCTTCGTCTTTCTTTGCTGCCTCCCTTCTGCTTCGTCTTTTAGATATATCTTACTTGCAGCAATCACCCTGCCATGAAAATAGCAGATTTTAGATCATTTAGTATTTAACAAAGTCACACAAACTGTATCAATACATGCATTATGTAAAATGAACTATAAACAATATAAATGCATGAAAATATAAAAATCCTGCAAGCTAAGTTTGAAAATCCCGTAAGCTCGCTATCCATCTAAAACACAATCCCAATAGAACAGACTCTTCTTCTAAAAAAAAACCCTGACTCGACCAGCACACACGGAAAAATCCTCCATTCAATAACATAGAGTAAAAGCACACCAAAAAGAATCGGCGGGAAAAACCTACCGACAATCGGAATCAAAAAATGCTAAGCATCGGGCTGACAAACCCCTTATCGGCGAACGCAAACTCTATACATCGGATGGTTAGTTCACTAAGCCGCGACAATGGTGGAGACCATAACTATGACTTCCGCGACAATAGAAATCATCGACGATCAGAAGTTCAGGGAACTAACTAGTAATGCATCGACAGATAAAACATCTAAGCGTCGGAGAGATAGTGTACTACACAGCCGCAACGACGGGAAACAATTGGACTATGGCTTCCGCAATCAAATGAAAACTTTGGCGATCGAAAGCTTTAATGAATAAGTATCGGCGATGGTGAGTTCAACGCTGCTACCGTGTCGGCAACGCAAAGGACTAGCCCTCCGATCAATAGTAAAAAACCCTTCTGATAGCGCAAAGAGAACAGAAAGTTAAAACAATAAAACCATGGCATCAACAAAGATAAGAGCTATCCATCAGAACGTTTTCCATTTGCCATCCAAAACGGCGGTGACTTAGAAGACCAATACTTCGACAATGATAAACAAAAAACGCCAACAGTAAAAGTGCAACGGCGAAAAACATGACTTTCCATCGGGTCATTCATTGTTTATCTTCGGCAACGGCGGCTGCGTAGAGAACTACGGCCCCAATTCACTATTCAAATGACTTCCGACACCGATAAATGAAAACATCAAAAATTGAAGTTCCAAAGTAAAAAATCATTCGCTAGCCAAAGGCATTTTAGATCATTCAACTTCAGAAATGAAAGAAACAATTTTCCTCAAATCAAACTCAGAAATTCAAAATTGTAGCAGAGGAACAACAGAGTTCAGCAATCCAAAACAAATTCAAGCAAGATAAAATCAAAAGGAGGGTCCAAATTTTTTCAAAAATTGGGAAAATTTTTGCAGCTGCAACACTCAGAAAGATCCATTTGATTACGAGAAATGGGGCTTACAACAATAAACTCAATGCTTTGTTCTTTAGGGTTTAACGAGCATGACAAAGGCATAAAGTACACTCGAAATCTTTTTCATTTTTAGGTCGAAAGCACGAAAAAAACTAAACTAAGCTCATACCGGGGGTTCCTTTTTCGTAAGTTTAGTCCCTCAGGTCTGGAAAAGTGATAAATCTATGCCTGAGAATACTCCTCTCAATTTCGAAGAAAATAGAGTGATCCTTTCTCGCATTATTCCACATGGTCCGAGAAAGTGATAACCTACCACCAATGTGGATGCCCATTCACATATTCTTAATGATCTTGAATGAACAAGTTTACTTGGCAGTCAAGTATATTTTGAGGAGTTATACCTGGGCCTAAAGAAACTCAATATATTTCCCATGAAGTTTTAACGAGTCCGAAAAAGTTAACTCGCGACCTCCTTACTGTTTTTAACGAGCTCGAAGGAGAGCAGAAAGAATGCTCTAAATGCGAGGATTCGAGTGTTAGAGGCAAGCGAAACTAGTTCCAGGCGCAAGTAACAAACGTATGCCTAATGCAAGGGACATGAGCAGGATAAAGGCACTCATGGAACGTCTCCTCAAGGAAAAAGGTGTCAAGCTGCAAAGGAAAAATGATACAAGGCTGAGCAATGATGAGAACAAAGATGAAGGCTTATACAACAAGCTAAAAGCGTGGAAGCCGGCATCAAGCTCATAAGCGCGAGCAAGATACATGCAAATGTAGTTACAGCTTGAACAACAAGGTGAGGCCAGTAAACAGTTGTCAATCCAACTAAAAATCCTATCTCCAAGAAACAACAACATCAGAATAAAATATTCGATGCAGGTCACTTTGGCAGAAACACATGCAACTTTGCTATCTTCTACAAAAGGTAAAGTCAAGGAAGAATCAATGAAAGAGGACTCTATAGTGCTAAGGCCTGAGGGTTCACAATCAGTAAGATCAACCTCAGAAGAAAAGCAAAGATCAACAAGGGAGGTAGAGTCTACATGAACAAACTCAATATCACAGGATTTGAAAAATTCATAAGAAAAAACAAACTCATCAGGATCACTGACTTGCTATTCAAAGGAAGAGTCAAAATACTGAACAAGACCAACATAATAAGAAAGGTCAGGATTACTACGCAATTCAGGGTTATAATTAGTCACAACTGAACCAACATCCAATAGAAGATCAGACTGTATCAAAGACTCTAGGAAGACTTCATCTGAAGGAAGGAGATCATCCGAGATAGGACACATGTCTAAACTTTCAAATGGATCGAAAGAGTGGAGAGTAGGCTCCATAGTCTGTATAGGATGAATCACCTAGTCAACTGCTGGGACCAAGTCTTGGGAAGGTAAGCATGAAAATAGAGGTTGCTTCTTAGTAGTAATTGAACGCAAAGGACATGAGGCCACATAGCTCACCCGTGGCGGGGTAGTGTTTATAGAAACACTTGGAATCAATAAAGAAAAAACCTGGTCTCTAGTTGGGTCAGGAGATGGATCAAGAAAATCCAAGTGATTGATAGTGACAATTTCTTCACCATGATTAAAGCACATCACACGAAAGAATGTTGACACCACAACTTGCATGGAATAGACATAATCACGTCCAAGGAGCATATTGAAGTCCAAGGGGTCTTCTATCACCATGAAGTCAAATAAGACGGTCTTCCCACCCAGAGTAACAGGTGTTTGAGCAAGAATTCCCAAGGCTATACAAGTTATTCTATCAAATGCTAGTAATTGACTAGCAGTCGACACAAGGCTCCGAGATCCCATGACTTGCCAAGCACAAGCAGACAAGATACTAACTGAAGCTCCTTCATCAACAATACAACGAGCAATCGTGTATTGTTCAACTTTGACCTTTATTTGGAAAGGTGCATTAGAAGGAAATCGCAGCTCAACTAGGCTATCCCAATCAAAGGAAGCAATCCGAGAGCTTGGTGGGGGTTGATCCGAAGCGAGTTCAGTGCCCCCTTGTTCAGTAAGTTCTGAACTGGCAGTGAAGAAAATGTGACTAGCAGACACTTCACTCTCCAAAGGAAGAGTGGGATTGATCGACAATGAAATCGATTCAACCGCTTCATGAAAGTCACTCTCCGAAGGGAGAGTGGGATTGACCAAAGGTGACATTGGTTCAATCACAAAAGGATCACTCTTTGAAAGAAGAGTGGGATTGACCAAATCTGAGATTGGTTCGACCACTTAATCAACCAAAGGTTGAGTAGGTTGTTGAGAAACTATAGGTTATTCAGGAGAAGGAAATTCTTGAGTCTTGGACCACACTTTTCGCACCTCTGCGATAGCAGGGCACTGGTGAGTAAGATGAAGACAACTTTTGATAAAGGAGTTTCTCAAATAGATCAAAAGAGTAACATAAAGCCACGAAGCTTCACGATTCGTCTTTCAAATACAAGAGATCAAAATAAAACCATGAAACATACCTGGTAGTGAATGGAATGTAAGAACACGAGGCTTGAATATGTTGCCATCCCTAAACATGGTACTCTCCCAGGGATTGAGCATACCACTATTTTCACTCAAAAAGGATTTGGACCTTGCCTTCTTGTGAACGTGACCAAATGGGTCTATGGGATATTCAAGCTAAATACTGCTATAATGCAACAAAAGTAGATATGAAATCCTAATTACTGTTATGCCATGACAGTTGCCTAGTATGAGTGTTGCTTCCAGTCTCTAGGAGGTTCTCATTCTTGGGTAGTGGCAATAGGGCCATCAACCTATCTAAGGTTGAACATTTCTTAGTGGCCCTTTTGTTCCTCATCACTGAGGTTTTCGAGCAGCGTAGGGTTCAACAGAGGCTTGAATTCCATGACCCTCTTATTGGATTTGTTCTTAGGAAGCGACAAGGAGAAACCAGATCTCACCTTCATTGGTGGCAAACTAGTGAATAACGAAGAAGAAGCAGCTTTTGGGACATCCTACTGCTGGGGTTTCAAGGAGTACAACGAGGGCGATGGCCACAAGAGATGCCCTCTGGCTCGGATTTAATTCAGGTTTGAATTCATCCCCTTTGCATCCTCTTCCTCAACCTATCAGGTATAAGGACAAGAGAACAATGATACAACAAACGATGGATAGACCAACAATGAGAAAATGAACAAGGATGATTTCAGATTCACCATACAAGTGCCAATTTATGTACATAGACATGCCAATTTATTATTCACCAAACTGATGAGGGATCAAAGCTACAGTAGCAAGACTCCCGTCTCAATTGTTTAATGCGTTCAACGTAACTAGTGTGCCACACATATGGGCCACACATATGGGCCCTATATAATTTTCTTTGATTGCAACATTTCTCATACATGGAGTGGCTGAGACTGTACATTCTAGTAATATATATGTTGATGGTAATGAACATAAAGTTTGTTTCAAATAGTCAAACATGGTCTAGAATAAGCACAATTTTATGATTTCATGCTGAATTTCTCAAGCTTGGTAATGTAACATTGAGAACAATTGTGAGACAAATAACTATGAGATTATTATGATTGTTAACACCTTTTCCAAGCTCCATTCTATGGTCTTAAACATGTGGCTTTTGGAACAATGTGAAAGAAACAAACTCAAAGCTAAGGGGGTAAGCAAGTTTTAGAAGATATCGATCCAACATCAATTCATCATTTATAATCTGGTAAGCAACATCCTTAGGAATGGACCTGTCTGGTAATTGGAACATGTCCATAGTACACAAACCCTATCAAAACATATAACATTAGCAACTACTTTTACGAAGATCTTACATCCCATCTATATGAATCTCCCATTAATATGTCAAGGAAATACGGACCCTATCAAAACATATAACATTAGCAACTACTTTTACGAAGATCTTGCATCCCATCTATATGAATTTCTCATTAATATGTCAAGGAAACATAATAATGGTAAATGTAATCATGAATAACTTATTTTCAATATCTAATAAAAACATTAATATACCAAGAACATAGAGGCCAATAATCCATGAGTTTTGACCACATTTTATTATAAAGTGAAACAATTTAGTTTTTAAGATGCAATGAATTTATGGGTTTTAAATTGGGTAAGCAATTTAGTTTTTAAGATGCACTGAATTTATGGGTTTTAAACTGACATTCCGGTCATGGGTATAGGGCTTTGGCATATGCCTCACATCAACAGTGCAAGTCATTATGGAGAAGCAATGTGAAAATTGCAAAATTATGTTGTTTCCATCCTGCCTCTATCTCCACTTGTTCAGATCGATGGGTTTGGTATTGATAGTGTTGCGGTTCAGGCACCACATATATTTTGTCTCGGTATTCTGACTCTAATTAATGGTATGTTGAACACAGAGGAAAAGAGGCAGAAGATGACTAGAGAGACTTGTGTTGCTTATGTCGAAGAGCTCAACAAGAGCAATCTACTAGAGGGCCTCTCATGCTGCTTAATATCGAGAGCTTAAGTAGAGTTTGCAGACTTAGTGTCTTCATTGGCTAAAACTTGGAACTTGTTTCCGTCTGCGTTCTTTGTCGAAGGGGTGTGTGGTTGCATGGGTGATGCTTTTGTACCTTTTCTTTAGCTAACTGCATTCCGACCTTCTTCAGTGTTTTCATCAGCATTAGGTTTGTCTGCCTTTTTGGGGCAGAACTTAGAAAAATGCCCATATTCATGACAATATTTGCATTTAAAGGGTATTTTCTTGTAGTGCACAGACTGTAGATGATTCCAACCACCCATTGACAGATTGATGGCTTAAGAAAGACCTTTCTCCAAATCAACTTCTACACATATCCTTACGCAGGAGAACATGGGGGCTTTGGGTTCTGATTTATCAATGTATTTCCCCAGGGTATTTTCGATTGAGCAAAAATCCTTCCAACAATGTAAGGGAAGATGGGGAAGCTTCACCCATACCGGGACTACCTTGGGGATGTCCTTTTCAGGATCGAAGGAGAGATCCCATTTGTTTAGGTACATACCCCTTGGGCCCATAAAATATGCCCCATTTTTAAAGATGTGATATCAATCTTCTTTTTTCTCAAAGATGAAGACAAAGTAACCCTTCCCACATAAGATTTGCTGTACTTCCCCTTGGATGAGGGGTCTCCAGTTTTTGCTAAGCCAAAATTCAATAGATCTAGGGGAAGGCCAGAGACCCATAAACAACCCAATCAATCCTTTCTTCGACAAACTGACTGCTTTTCGCTTGGATGTTGCTGAAGAAATATTGACTTCAGGAATTTCTGAGTGTTTTACAAACCGAGAAGAGCAGGGAACACTGGTTGCGGGGGGTGCTTGAGAGGCCACGATTCGAAGAAAACGTGTGTCAATACCATCCGGATCTGGCTCGGGGGGATCCATGGACGCCGGTTGTCAGGAGCTTAGACAAGACCTAGCAGGCACGACCAAGAGAAAACCCTAGCAAACCCTAGCATATGTAAAAACACTCATGAGATAGCAAGTATGAGATATCATAGCATATACAAGACTTGTCATTTTTCTTTTCAAACAGAGAGAAATGTCAACTGGGCTTTACAGTTAACATCACATCACAGTTTGGCATGGCATGTCATATCATATATAAGGCATGTCTGTTTGCTTTTAAAAAAGAGAGCAATGTCAACACTATAAAAGATGGTGTAGCAAACATTTCGGGTCGGCACAAGGATTTCAGGTACATGAACATTGTATCCTCCTCCTACGAAATGGCACTAACCCTTTCCCTTCTCCAGATCATAAAGTTGTTTCTGAATCCTCTGCCTCGAGGAATTGTTGCATCTGACTTGCAAATAGATGTGGATAGTTGACTGACAATAAACACATAATGATCGAATCAAACACATCTAACAAAAGACATTTCAAATGTGAAAATAACAATCATGGTCTTTACTAAGATTCACATATTAACCTGAAGAAATTATTGTTGTACTTCTTTGATAACTGTGGAGATGGAAATCCTATTAGAATTGCAATCAAACATCAAAACACAAAATGCAGTACGAAATGATTTAACATAGTCCATTCTTGCAATTAAATAATTTGATTTCCCATCCCAACAAACTAAATGTTTTTTTGGGAAAAAAATTGTTTATTTTAAGCGCTAAACAAACATGAAAGCACAAACCAACCTCATCACCATGTTTAGAATTGTCTAATTCCAACTGCATTTTCTCTTCTTAGGTATGTCTCCAAACATCTTCTTAGATTCTAGAAGCCTCTACTACTGAACCTTGAAAACATCTAACATTTCAAGGGATCGAGTAGGGTTTAAAGGAAAACGAGTGCAGGATGGGGAGAGCAAATCTAAATCGATATAAGCTACAAATTCATGTGACAATTTTGAAAACTCTCATATTATATAAAGAAACGTTAGTGAAAGTTTGAGGTATATATTAACTCTGGGAGAGACATTTGTACTGAATGTCTTTGAATACTGCACAAGCTCTCTTAAAGCTGGAAGCCAATATTAAAAGACTTGTAAGTTTCTCTGCATATTAAATTGCTTATACAGTTACTTCATAATGTTCCATAGCTCCCAAGTGGTGGAAACAAAATCAGAAGTCGTAGGAGTACAAGTGTATGGTATTTGCATTGGTTAGGGTCTTAATTGAAAGCATTGAGAGTATGTAAGAGGAATGAACATAGTAGGACCATACGAGATATTGTAGCTAAATAGTGACTGTGAAGACCCTCTTCCTTTTACTATTACCCCCTACATTTATGCACCTTCATAAAGGTGTTCAATCAATACCCAACTTCAACACTTTTCAATTTCGTTTATACAACATTTAAGTTGCCCTTAAATGCTTATTTCTTCTTGGTGTGGGTTACCCATGGCCTGTTATCAGTGCCCAATACACTACCAACTACTTTCAATTAATCCATGCATAAGATATAATGCATTGTGTGCATGAGAGTTTCTCTTATCTGCCCTCCATAAATTGCAGTCATTGTTTTATTGATAGCTTGGCTTTGCTAGCTTTTTTTACACCTTGACGAGTTTTTCCTATATTATCTATCAAGGGATAGTAAATCATGTCATATCATCACCCACACATGTCATGTTGTACATCTATTCTCTGAATTCCAACATTCTCTTTAACTCCAACAATTTATTACGATTGACGATACAAAGGAAAAATAAAAATCTATAATTGTTCCACATGAATCCATGCAGAGGGATGCGTGTATCTGTTTGTTATGTTAATTAGTTGTTCCAGTTGTAATTGTTGGAGAAAACTCTATTGGCAACAACAATTATGAACAATTTGCACAATTAAACTCTCAAATTGAAACTAAACATATAGCAATTCAAATCGGCAATAAATCCACTGTCAAATATCTGCAAGATAATTTATATTTGTTTTAAGATCATTAAAGGGATTTTATAAATTAACGACTAAAATTAAGAATTCAAAGGGTAAAATTTCCCAGAAATCGTTTGAGTTTATAATATTGCATGGATTAAGGCTAAATAATTATCAGTAAATTATTGATAGCTTGGCTTTGCCATCTTTATTACATCTTGTCGAGTTTTACCTATATTATCTATTAAAGGATAGTAAATTATGTCATATCACCACCCATAGATGTCATGTTGTACATCAATTCTCTGAATTCCAACTTTCTCTTTAACTCCAACAATTTATTACGATTGCCGATACAAAGGAAAAAATAAAATTGAGAATTCTTCCACATGAATCCATGCAGAGGGATGCGTGTATCTGTTTTCCATTTTAATGAGCTGTTCCCGTTTTAATTGCTTTCCATTTTAATGAGCTATTCCCGTTTTAATGAACCAGCATTGATGTCAATGGGCCTCAAGGCACCAATAGTGCATCTTATCAGGTACAAATAGATGCGTTGATGTCGAGTCACCTGTAAGATCTATCAATTAACAGACATTGATGCATTCCCATGATTGTTAGTGAGGAAATCTGCCATTAAGGCATGCAGATTCCAAGGTACTAAAATAATCACTAGCCTCATCTCCAAATAGAGTGTTGATGTCGATGGAGTGAGGCTTGTTGGAAGGTGGGCCTTAAAGAATCCCACATCATCCAACATGAGTGCAAATATGAAAATTTTAGAAAATAATTTTGGTAGAACAGTGAACACTTACTAGTGGATTTTTCAAACCCTAATTAGTTTAAGCTTGTTATTTTTTCACATTTTGGGAGTTTGAAACATAGTTGAAAGAAGACTCAAGTATGAGGCAAAAGATGAGTGAAAATTAGGCAAAATGCAGGTAATTCAGAAAAGTAAACATGCATGAAGTCATAAGGTAGCAGTGATGGATAAAACGTTTTATGCTGACTACATAGGAAATGACAAAGTAGACTTCAACATGGATGACTGGGGAACTTTGAAAGAGGAAGGGTGAATGATCATGTCATGACACAAATGGTTTCTGAAAAGTTTCTTTGTGGCAACAAATGACGTGACATACAAAATGGAATCTCATCTCCTTCAAGTTTTCAATAAAACATGTTTTTTTTTTGTCTGAAAAGTTTTTGTGATTCTTGAAATCACCTCTGCATGCAATTCGACCGTCTTTGAACCTATAAAAGTTTAGCATTTTCCTGCCACAAACTTGTGAGAGTATTTGAAAATATAAAATGTAGAAAACACATGCTTGGCAAATCAAATGCAAATTAAAGTGAAATGTGTTTTTATACCTGAAAGCAATAAAGCATCTTAAGCAATCCTCTTCATCAAAACCCGTTTTTGAGTGACTTACGAAAACAAGTTAGCGTAAATACGTATTAAACATGAAATTTTGGTTTTGAGAAGATTCCAAGTCCATTTGCAATTTTTAATTATTTTTATATTTTTTAATTGTTTTTGAAATTTGAAATTTTATTTATTTACAAAAAGAACAAACAACATATTTTGTATGTTTTTTATTATGTGTTTTTCTTTGTATATATATATATATAAACTAATTTGAGTTTTATCATGTTAATGTTTTTTAAGCTTTTTAATTGTTTTGCAATTAGAGCAAAAATAAAAACAATTTAAAGAAATTCCTAACTATTTTTTTATCATGATAAAACCTAAAAAAAACAGTTACGTTATCATCGTATCTATTTTCTTTCTACGCACACACTGCTGCGTTCAACACCAGAGAGCATTAAAACTTTTCAGCTCCAGTATTCATCTATTTACAAGAAATCTTTGGATGTGCCTCTACAATACGGGCAATTCTTAATGCTATTGAATTCGGTTGTTGTACACGAAGGTGCAAGGTATTTATGCCACAAAGGATTAAGTAAGCAACATTTAGACTTAATATACCTCTCAATACATTGTGAAAAGCATGTACTGCACCAAGTGCTAATGCCTTCTGGCTAACATGTGTTGCAAAAGTACAATCTATACAAACCAATGCAACCTTTCTATGACAGATCTTGGAGAGTAACTCAATATCAATGCACCGAAGATAAGGGTTTGTGGGAGACTAAGAGAAGAACAAAGAAACATTGTTTTTCTCCTACGGCAATTGAAGAGATTCGATGCCAGCAGGGTCAATTACTGTGGCCATGATTCCCATCTTTGGCAGTATTGTTTGGATGAATTTTCTAGTTCGCCAATAGCGATTAGTGGTAGTAATTATGTGCCCCCTAGCTAGAACCAATGTCTGCATCGTAGTCATGTTAAACGCTTAGTATTTTCATCCCTTTGTAAACAGGTTGTTGAAATTCCAAAGTTGGTGTTGAACATGAAACTATGGAAACGTCCATTACAAACAAGCCACTGTGGAATTCTCAAAACTACTCGAAAAAATTATTCGAGTACAAATCCAACTTCTTATGAAAGTGAAATAAACAATATAAAAAGACATAATTTTACAAGTAAGAGAGACAATTACGTTTTTAAAAGAAATTATTACTTCATCTTGAGAAAATAAGAATTTCATCTATGTCTGTGTAGGAAGGTACGTGTTGGTATGCTGAGGCGGTAGCTGTAAGGCTGTTTCCCTGAAGGAGAAGGATCACCACAATGGTTCACTCAGACGCACCAAGAAGGAGTTATTTCACACATGATAGTGGTCTTTCCCACACTAGGCCTGCCTGGCAATAAGATGTTCTTTCCATGAGGTAAAATATTAGGGACCATGTCAACATGACTGGTCACTACACGACCGATTCTACAAGTGAACTCAACAATCACCAAGGAAGTGAGCTTCTGGGCATCGACCTAAATAAAAAAACTACCCAATCAGTAACCCAATAATTCTACTCCCTCATTTCAATCAAATGTGGAAAATTTGGCGGAGCTTTACGCTCGAGAACACTCTTTTGTGTTCTGTTTGCTTGAGCTTTATCATCTCCTAATGCAATCACCTGCACTCTCCCAATGCATGAATGTGATGGAAACAATTTTCCAGTTCAAAACAAATTGCTCGTGCATAAATACAAAGGTCAAAGATTTTCCATACATGGGCAATGATTTACCATTCTAAACCAGACCAACAACAGGTATATCACGCGGAAAGGAAGGAAATATAAATGAACAAACTGTGTGATAAGAACTTGTCGAGCGTGATAGGTTGAGTTTTATCAATGCATTGGATGGGTCAATCTCTTTTTCTCAAAGGAAGAGTGGGTGGTAGAGTCAATCATCCTTCCTGCCCATCTCGATGTATTTCAAAAGTTGGTCTAGGGAACTTCTCAGTTCTCTTTTCAGAAAAACGAGGACAGAATAAATAAACTCTCCCTTTTTAAGTCAACTAGGACAATGTGGAAAGGCTATTGGTCGGATGTAGCTTTCTCCGTCGTGTTTCACTAGTTCCTTAGCCCAATCTGATTAGATTCTTGCGTTCACTTCTCATCTTTGCATTCTTCAATTGTTCCATAACCTTTGCTGATCAGATCCCATCCTTCACTGTCCCAATTTTTCACATGATTTACCAACACAAACATCGTGTAAAAATTAAACCTCGTACATATTTAGGAACTAGCATAGCCTGAAACGGATCACACAGTGTCAATAAGTAAGCAATGAAAGCGAGTGGATGCAAATAAAGCAATCACAATTGGGCTAAATATATCTATTTACGTAGATCTCACAAGAGAGTTTCAGTGGATGTGAGGGAGGTGCAATCCAACTAAATTTAATTACAAAAATAAGGATTCGTATCTGATGTGACCCCGGAGAGAGCGACTGTAAGGATCAGCAAGAAATAATGGCGTAGATGGGATTTATTCCGATAACCATTGATAAACACCCAGCTCAAATTAATCCTGGAAATATCAAGATTGGTTCCCGGATAAGAAGGTTAGATATGATTTAAAACACAGACTCTTACACATGCTTGGATTAGTGTCATTTCCAACCACATGATTCTTTTAAGGAGTCGATCGATGAATCAAGTCATGAGGTGGTCCATTCAATGGTGTTAACAAATTACTTGCGACCAACAAATCAGCCTAAAAAATCTGAGGAGAAGATCCTGGATTGGTTGTTTTTATTTTGGCAAACTTGCCATCGCATAAATTTGGAGAAAAATCGGTTAACAAAAAATGGAATGATAGTAAATTTTGGGATTGAATCCTCGTCCATATGTTTCCATCCTCATCGTATTGAACCTGGTAGCTGCTTTCTCAGGAGTGAATTGATATGAGGATGAGATGAATCGCAACTCAACTCATATTGGTTAAACTCAGCATGGAGTTCTTTTGCTATGTATAGAAATGGACAGAAGTATTGCTATGTTCAATTGTTGCACATTACTTCATGATTTGACGAGATCATTCAAACAACATTTAACTTTTTATAATCGGGTTTGGTTTGATAGTGATAATGGCTTGGCAACAGATTTGCAAGATATTAAATGTTTAGGTGATGGTTTGTGGTGGCTTGAATTGCAGGTAAAGCTGGATCAACGATGGACAGTATTAAGGAGCCACTCTACCAAAGAGCTTGCCTGCTCATAGAGAGGGCGATGATGCAAATGAATCCACAACTTCATATTGTAATGATTTTATTGTTTTGTAGGTTTGGCGTGGCAGGTTGAAAAATTCATGTGCACACAACTACGCTCTTTTTAGGTTTTTATATTTTATGGTTTTTTTGTTTTTGTTTTGTTAACCTAAATAGTTCTATACTAAATGTTTTTAAGTTTGATTATTTCTTATGAAAACTAACAAAATTAGGAAAACTTAAATTAAAAATAAAATAAAGAAATGATTTTTTTTTCAATTTATTTACATTCCTAATTTCTTTAGAAAAATTAAACTAGAACTAGAATGAGAAAACTAATTTAAAACTAAGAAAAATTGTTTTGTTTTTGTTTTTTGTTTTTTATTTTTTTTAAAGTATTCCTTAATCGAAATAATACAAACTAAATTCTTTTAATTCCTAACAAGACTAGTAATGAAATTCCTAAAAAGGAAAGTTTTTTTATTATCATTTTTTTTAAAGCATCCTACTTTGTGAATTGAAATTGCACACACTTATTCACAAGAATTATTTACATGAAATGGAATTTCCAATATAACCATCTATATAACAAAAGTAAACAAAAATTTACATTTAATTTTGTAAAATGTAATCTAGAATGTACAATAACATGAAAAATTAAATGCTGAAAATGTGAGTTAATGAAATAAAAGCAAAAACAAAACCTATCTAACCTAGTACTTACTTGAAACCATTGTTCGATGCAGCTTCCATAAGCGTGATGTTCTTATTGACTTTGATCACCCGAAATCCCTTCTTCATCCCCCTCAATCTCATGTTAGAATAGGCGTTCCTCATTTGATATGCATGATTCTTCGAATGTAAATTCTTCGTTTGTTTCAGGAGGAGTGATTACATTTTTAGCTGTTGTCAAGATCTCTTCTTCTTGCGAAGAGGAGATCTCGACTTTTGCTATGATTTGAGTGAGTTGATCTAGAATTATACTAAACGTAAAATCATCTTACTGATAACCAAATTAAATGCTACAAAATAAAAATGGCACAAAACACTACAAAATAGTATGAAATCAAAGTAAACAAAATCAGAAGCAGAATGGTATGAAATCAAAGTTAGCGCAAAATGAAAGCAATCCAAACTTACACTACAAAAATGTACATGTAAAATAATAAACTAAAGGCACACTTGCTTAAAAAAATTCGCATAAATGAAAGAACAATCTTGTAGGAAAAGTAAACAATTTGTAAAAACAAATAAACATTCTTACATGAAAAGTAAATCATGCTTGCGAATAGGAAATATATTTACATGCAAAGGGAACAACAGGGCTTTGGGGTGACCCACTAAAGTGGATGCATCAGGCTGTTACACCTCGAAAATTCCATAGTGAAGTCGTCCTTGAGTCTTATCATTTCCCCTCCCCCTTGTTGTGTAATATAAAAGTAACCTATCTACCTATCTAAACTCTGATCCCCTTTTAGCACCTCCCAGACAACGACGCCAAAATGTCAAGCGAAATATATGATATTTAATTTGACATAAATTATCAATCCAGGGTATTTGTAAACTTAGAGGTGTAAGAAAAACATATGCAGGATTATAGTACATCTAACTTGTGCTAATGCCTAAAAAACAATTAAACTACTATCCTTGAATCTAAATCTAAGAAAGATCCAAATGATCTAAAGTAAATTTAAGAAAAACGTGAAACTACATGAAACTAAACCTATTAACGAAAGCACATGAAATAGTATTTAAAGTAAACTTAATCAAGAAAGCATGAAAATAAGCAGCTAATCTATGAAAACATGTAACATAAGACATATGACAAAAAGGTGTGAGCTCACATGAAATCTAAATTATCAACTCAAAAAGACAAATCTATTATGAAGAAATCCAAATTTTATTCTAAAACATCAACTCCATTACAAAAGGATCAAATCCATGACTCTCAAAAGGATAAACTATTTCTCTATTTATCCATTTCTCGAGAAGGCCTCCTCCCAAATGAGGAGAGAACCCTCTTATTTATACATGAATGCTTTAAATAAGAAGATAAATGTAGATCCACTTTTCTCTCAACCTATTTTCCATAATTACAAAATATTTATCCCTTCAAATCCTCACAAATCCTCACAAATTCTCTCATGATATTCTTCTTTAGAATTATCTTAAATAATTATCTCCAAATCTTGAAAAGGTGGAGGAAATGTTTAAGAAGCTTTTGAATAATCCTTTTGTTGAAAATCTTCAAATATTCCTACACATCACAAGCTCACACAACTTTGGGATATAAATGAAAACATGTTATTTTTCTAATATTTAATCGTAAATTCTCTTAAAATTCTTAAAAATAAACAAATTGGAAAATAACAAGTTAACACATATTTATTTATGAAAATGACATAAGGAATGGTTAATGGAGTGATGAATAGGGATGGATGTGAGGAATAGTGAAGGGAAATAGGATGAAAATGCGACATTTGGGTGACCAAACAAATCACTCACTATGTTATCATTTGAGGATGCATCCTAGATTGAATAAGACCGCTCCATGTCATGCAACTCTTCCTTTGAATCATCTTCAGAGACAAGACTTCCACCTTTTAACAACTTGAGATCCTCCACGGAAGGACTTTTGCTTTCATTATTATCATCCTTGTTGACAACCGAATCAATTCTCCTCCTCCTGATGCAGAAACTCAGATTCTATTATATGGAATCCAGAGATGGTCTTATCTGTGACCATGTTTTAGTTTTATTGTTTCCCTTGTCATGTTTCACATCGTCTACTTTAGGTAGATTATTGGGAGAACTCTCCATGCCACCAGTAAAATCTTCTATTTTAGTAGTAGCATTAGGATTTGCATTGTGAAGAGATTGAACAAACGATTGCAACAAATCACTTGATGGTGAATCCGAGGTAGATGGTTGTCCAGAATTGACATCAATTCTAGAAAGTGTTTCCAACTTTCCAATCTTTCATCTTCCTCTTCCTACACAAAAGTGGAAACAACATACAAATAAATACGTTAATGATTTAACTGTCAAGCAAAACAATGAAAATAGAAAGGAGGCCAAAACAAAAGTTTTATGGAGTAAGGCAGTACCATGTAAATTTTTGCATACTCATGATTCCGATGTAAATGTTGAGGATGCACAATGAATCCATATATATCCATGTTGAAGCTCGTGACATCAGAATCTAAAGTTCAAGAATGAACTTTTTATTGTCCTACCATTAATTTGTTCACACAATGAATTCAAGAAAATCTAGTTTCAAAATATACTAAATCCATGTATTTGTTGTAAAAAATATAAATCCTAGAATGCAATATGTTGGAAATTATGTCTGCATTATACAGTGTAATGCAATATGGAATCATTTCTAAAATTTGCTTTTCAATAAGTACATTTTCTATTGATCTTGTTGTATGTAGAAAAATAAATGTCTAAATATGTGTAGGTTTGAGCTTATGGGAGATGTTATGTCATCTTTACACTTGAGCTAGGTTGGTTAGATCATTGCCATTTATATCCTGCCTTTATAACTTTTTACGAGCACTAGAGAAGACAATTGGTCTAACAAATATGATAGAGAATTATGATCAATTGTATATTCTTTTATTTACAAGTCACGTTTGGTTAGATCATTGTCACTTAAATCCTTCCTATTAACTTCTTATGATCACTAGAGAAGATTATTAGGTTAACAGATTTGATAGAAAACTATCATAAACTATACATTCTCTTATTTAAAATCGATGTGGTCCTTCTATTCTTCATTGAGAAGATAATTAAGACAAAGGATTTGACACACAAACATTTTACATTATAAAACCATTAATTTACAGATTGGATTATCACGTTATGTCATTGTCAGATGAAGGCTAATTCATTGCATCAAACTGTAACCATTGCTTCCAAAAAATAAATCAATGTCTTGTATTATTCATCCTTTTTCTCCTTGTTCATGGATCAACATGTCGAGGCATTTAAATTTAGTTATTTCTATATTTTAGTCAATCAATAATCATTAACATACTATCTTCCCAATTATTTATGCAATTATTCTTGTTGAAAAACCTTCCAATCATTATCCTAATTGCTTTGCACACAACAAATGCTTCTATAACCTATATATGTAGTCACCGACTCTAAGTATGAAACCAATTTTTAGTGCCCAATTTCCAAAGAAAAGAGGAAAGAAGGATGTGATTCTTGTCATAACTATGTATACTTCCTAGTTACATTGACCTAATCTTTCAATCCTTAAGGAAACTCACGTACACATCAAAAAAGCTCATTTTAAGGGTACTTCTGGGCATTTTCAGACTTTGGTGTCTTCTGGAAAGTTTTAGCTCACTGAAATATCTTTCCAACGGTGCAGTGATGAGGTCAAACAAAGTAAAAAACTCAAGATATGGATCCTACAAGTTAGGTGTTTTTTCAATGACTTTCGGTGACTTTCATGAAGTGTCATCATGGAAGTGTCGACATGCGATGGAATCATGGGAAAGTGGTCACATGAAGAGATGTGTCATTTTGTGCTATAACATATGCCGCTAATGTATGAGGTTGGAGGGGAAGACGATAGCTGAAATACATTATAAAGGAAACAACTGAGTAAGGAGAGAGTAGAGAATCCAAGATCAAAAGGCTCGGACAAAGGTACCTGAAAGAGAGATAAATGTCAGACAAAATTGATCTCTGGGACATACAAGTCCATATACAAATCATTGGCATAAAGATACAGGCGGATCCAACACATCTATAACTGATGAAACTATCATGGTCTCTCAATATGAAAAAAGGAACCATATCAAATCTAAAGGAGTCATGGCCACAAATGAACAAGGTGGATCCATGCTCGATAATCGATCATAGCCACAAAAATACAAGGTGGATCTATGTCTCAACAAAATGTCATATAAAGTGTGACAAGGTCTTGCGCAGCTTGGGCAATAGCAAAATTATGATGATACTGTCGGCTCAAGGCCTTCAATCCAAACCGCCCAAAAGGTACGAATCCTAACCATGCGAATAAAGGAGTCGAGGTCGAACATGGAGGAAACCGTTTGATTACCGGTCAATGATGAAAATTGTTAGCAAATGCAAGGGAAACCCCCATTAATTAAAATGGTCCCTAAGGTACCTAGTACATTCTAACAAGTGTGAGTACAAGGAATTGAAGTCGAACACTTGAAGAATCCATTGAGTAAGAGACATTAAGGTATTCCCACTTACCCAATAGCGAGGGAAATTGCCATTGATGACTGCAATCCCCAAGATACTGTCATAAAAATCTAAATCTCATTCCCAGAGCAAGATGTGTTGCAGTCAATAGGAAGAGATCCGTTGGAAGGAAGGCATTAAGGCATCCTTCATCATCCAACAAAAGGTAAGTCAAAGACTAATTGGATCTGGAATTGGTACTGAATTTCATGACAAGGACCACCGAAGACATGACGTAATGAACTGATACCAGGGAATGGCCGACACAAAAGGTCAAGGCAACTGCAGAATGGACGACAAAGGTTTAATCCTTGAACAGTGAGCACGACACAAAAGTGACTTAGGCAGCTTTTGACACAAAAGGACCAACGACACAAATCTGCAATGTAGGAGACATTGACAGATTCCCCATATAATTGAAAAAGAGACCAAGTGGAGGAGTAATAAACTCTGAATCAGGATAAGGTCAAAATACTAGGACCCAACTGTTGATAGACTCAAAATCGGTGCTTTGTTCAAGGAAACAAGACTTGCTGCCATGATGTAAAATACATGTGAATGAATTTCCCTTCCCCTCTTTCTTGTAAAGGTTTAACGAGTCCAAGAAAGCAAACTCAGGACCTTGTTCATTTTTGGCAAGCTTGAAGAAGAGACAGAAGAATGCTTGATAAAGCACTTATTCGTGGATTTTACGAGCCCGAACTAGTACATGCTCGATGGTGTTTTCATAGTTTAGAGAATATGAAAACTTCAAAGAAGACTCCAGGGGGCAAATTTTTCGTCCATTATAGTCGCCTGAGGCCGAAAAAATATAAAACAAACCACGGAAGAACTCTCTTAGCTTTCGAAGAAGTAAGGTGCACCTTTTTCGTACTTAGTCAGGAAGGTCCAAAAAAGGTTAAATTACCACCTACCCAACGCTCCTTCAAAAGCAGCATATAGCCCGAGTTTTACGAGTGTGAAGGAAGGCAAGATCACTCGGAAAGATTCATTTGATTACGAGAAATGGGGCTTACAACAATAAACTCGATGCTTTGTTCTTTAGGGTTTAACTAGCATGACAAAGGCATAAAGTACACTTGGAATCTTTTTCATTTTTAGGTCCAAAGCACGAAAAAGAGAAAACTAAGCTCATACTGGGGGTTCTTTTTCCGTAAGTTTAGCCCCTCAGGTCCGGAAAAGTGATAAATCTATGCCTGAGAATACTCTTCTCAATTCCAAAGAAAAGAGAGTGATCCTTTCTCGTATTATTCCACATGGTCCAAGAAAGTGATAACCTACCACCAATGTGGATGCCCATTCACATATTCTTAATGAGCCTGAATGAACAAGTTTACTCGGCAGTCAAGTCTATTTTGAGGAGTTAGACCTGGGCCTAAAGAAACTTAATATATTTCCCGTGAAGTTTTAACGAGTTTGGAAAAGTCAACTCGCGGCCTCCTTACTGTTTTTAATGAACTCGAAGGAGAGCAGAAAGAATGCTCTAAATGTGAGGAGACGAGTGTCAGAGGCAAGAAAAACTAGTTCCAAGCACAAGTAACAAACGTATGCCTAATGCAAGGGACATGAGCAGGATAAAGACACTCAGGGAACATCTCCTCAAGGAAAAAAGTGTCAAGCTGCAAAGGAAAAATGATACAAGGCTAAGTGATGAGGAGAACAAAGATGAGGGCTCATACAACGAGCTAAAAGCGTGGAAGCTGACATCAGGCTCATAAGCGCGAGCAGGATACATGAAAATGCAGTTACAACTTGAACAACAAGGCGAGGGCAGTAAACAGTTGTCAATCCAACTAAAAATCTTGTCTCCAAGAAACAACAACATCGGAATCATATTTAGAATAAGATATTCGATGCAGGTCACTTTGGCAGAAACACATGCAACTTTGTTATCTTCTACAAAATGTAAAGTCAAGGTAGAATAAATGAAAGAGGACTCTGTAGTGCCAAGGCCTGAGGGTTCACAATCAGTAAGATCAACCTTAGAAGAAAAGCAAAGATCAACAAGGGAGGTAGAGTCTGTAGGAACAAACTCAATATCACAGGATTTGAAAAATTCATAAGAAAAATCAAACTCATCAGGATCATTGACTTGCTGTTCAAAGGAAGAGTCAAAAGACTCAACAAGACCAACATAATAAGAAAGGTAAGGATTACTGGGAAAATCAGGGTTAGAATTAGTCACAACTGAACCAACATCCAGTAGAATATCAGACTGTATCAAAGACTCTAGGAAGACTTCATCCGAAGGAAGGAGATCATCCGAGATAGGACACAATGTCTAAACTTTCAAATGGATCGACAGAGTGGAGAGCGAGCTCCATAGTCTGTATAGGATGAATCACTTGGTCAACTGTTGGGACCAAGTCCTTGGAAGGTAAGCATGAAAACAGAGGCTGCTTCTCAGTATCAATTGAATGCAAAGGACATGAGGCCACATAGCTCACCTATGGCAGGGTAGTGTCTATAGAAACATTGGGAATCAATAAAGGAAAGACCTGGTCTCTAGTTGGGTCAGGAGATGGATCAAGAAAATCCAACTGAACGATAGTGACAATTTCTTCACCATGATTAAAGCACATCACACAAAATAATGTTGACACCACAACTTGCATGTAATAGACATAATCACATCCAAGGAACATATTGAAGTCCAAGGGGTCTTCTATCACCATGAAGTCAACTAAGACGGTCTTCCCACCTAGAGTAACAGGTGTTTGAGCAAGAATTTCCAAGGTTATACAAGTTCTTCTATCAAACACCAGTAATTGACTAGCAGTCAACACAAGGCTGCGAGATCCCATGCCTCACCAAGCACAAGCAGCCAAGATACTAACTAAAGCTCCTTCATCAACAATACAATGAGCAATTGTGTATTGTTCAACTTTGACCTTTATCTGGAAAGGTGTATTAGAAGGAAGTCGCGGCTCAACTAGGCTATCGCAATCAAAGGAAGCAATCCGAGAGCTTGGTGGGGGTTGATCCGAAGCGAGTTTAGTGGCACCTTATTCAGTAAGTTCTGAACTGGCAGTGAAGAAAATGTGACTAGCAGACACTTCACTCTCCAAAGGAAGAGTGGGATTGATTGACAATGAAATCGATTAAGCCGCTTCGCGAAAGTCACTCTCCGAAGGGAGAGTGGGATTGACCAAAGGTGACATTGGTTCAATCACAAAAGGACCACTCTTCAAAATAAGAGTGGGATCGACCAAATCTGAAATTGGTTCGACCACTTAATCAACCAAAGGCTGAGTAGGTTGCTGAGAAACTATAGGTTGTTCAGGAGAAGGAAATTCTTGAGTCTTGGACCACACTTTTCGCACCTCTGCGATAGAAGGGCATTGGTGAGTAAGATGAAGACAACTTTTGATAAAGGAGTTTCTCAAATAGATCAAAAGTGTAACATAAAGCCACGAAGCTTCACGATTCGTCTTTCAAATACAAGAGATGAAAATAAAACCGTGAAAAATACCTGGGAGTGAATGGAATGTAAGAACACCAGGCTTGAATATGTTGCCATCCCTAAACATGGTACTCTCCTGGGGATTGAGCATACCACCATTTTCACTCAAAAAGGCTTTGGACCTTGCCTTCTTGTGAACGTGACCAAATGGGTCCATGGGATATTCGAGCTAAATCCTTCTATAATGCAATAAAAGTAGATATGAAATCCTAATTACTATTATGCCATGGAAGTTTCCTAGTATGAGCGTGGCCTCCAGTCTCTAGGAGGTTCTCATTCTTGGGCAGTGGCAATAGGGTCATCAACCTATCTTACATCCCATCTATATGAATCTCTCATTAATATGTTAAGGAAACAAAATAATGGTAAATGTAATCATGAATAAATTATTTTGAATATCTAATAAAAACACTAATATACCAAGAACATAGAGGCCAGTAATCCATGAGTTTTGACCACATTTTATTATAAAGTGAAACAATTTAGTTTTTAAGATGCAATGAATTTATGGGTTTTAAATTGGGTAAGCAATTTAGTTTTTAAGATGCACTGAATTTATGGGTTTTAAACTGACATTCCGGTCATGGGGATAGGGCTTTGGCATATGCTTCACATCAACAGTGCGAGTCATTATGGAGAAGCACTGTGAAAATTGCAAAATTATGTTTTTTCCATCCTGCCTCTATCTCCACTTGTTTGGATCGATGGGTTTGGTGTTGATAGTGTTGCGGTTCATGTACCACATATATTTTGTCTCAGTATTCTGACTCTGATTAATGGTATGTTGAACACAGAGGCAAAGAGGCAGAAGATGACCAGAGAGACTTTGGTTGCTTATGTCGAAGAGCTCAATAAGAGCAATCTACTAAAGGGCCTCTCATGCTGCTTAATATCGAGAGCTTAAGCAGAGTTTGCAGACTCAGTGTCTTCATTGGATAAAACTTGGAACTTGTTTCCGTCTGTGTTCTTTGCCAAAGGGGTGTGTCGTTGCATGGGTGATACTTTTGCACCTTTTCTTTTGCTAGCTGCATTCCAGCCTTCTGCAGTGTTTTCATCAGCATTAGGTTTGTCTGCCTTTTTGGGGCAGAACTTAGAAAAATGCCCATATTCATGACAATATTTGCATTTAAAGGGTATTTTCTTGTAGTCCACAGACTGCAGATGATTCCAACCATCCATTTCCAGATTGATGGCTTTAGGAAGCCCTTTCTCCAAATCGACTTCTACCCATATCCTTACGCAGGAGAACATGGGGGCTTTGGGTTTTGATTTATCAATGTATTTCCCCAAGGTATTTTTGATTGAGTGAAAATCCTCATCGTTCCAATAGTGTAAGGGAAGATGGGGAAGCTTCACCCATACTGGGACTACCTTGGGGATGTCCTTTTTAGGATCGAAGGAGAGATCCCATTTGTTTAGGTACATACCCCTTGGGCCCATAAAATATGGCCCATTTTTAAAGATGTGATATCAATCTTCTTTTTTCTCAAAGATGAAGACAAAGTAACCCTTCCCACAAAAGATTTGCTGTACTTCCCCTTGGATGAGTGGTCTCCAGTTTTTGCTGAGCCAAAATTCAATAGATCTAGGGGAAGGCCTGAGACCCATAAACAACCCAATCAATCTTTTCTTCGACAAAGTGACTGCTTTTCGCTTGGATGTTGCTGAAGAAATATTGACTTAAGGAATTTGTGAGTGTTTTACAAACCGAGAGGAGGAGGGAACGCTGGTTGTGGGGGGCGCTTGAGAGGCCACGATTCAGAGAAAATGCGTGTCAATACCATTTAGATTTGGCTTGGGGGGATCCATGGACACCAGTTGTCAAGAGCCGAGACAAGCCCTAGCAGGCGCGACTAAGAGAAAACCCTAGCAAACCCTAGCATATGTAAAAACACTCGTGAGATAGCAAGTATGAGATATCATAGCATTTACAAGACATGTCATTTTTCTTTTCAAACGGAGAGCAATGTCAACTGGGATTTATAGTTAACATCACATCACAGTTTGGCATGGCATGTCATATCATATATAAGGCATGTCTGTTTGCTTTTCAAAAAGAGAGCAATGCCAACACTATAAAAGATGGTGTTGCAAACCTTTCGGGTTAGCACAAGGAGTTCAGGTACATGAACATTGTATCCTCCTCCTACGAAATGGCACTAACCCTTTCCCTTCTCCAGATCGTAAAGTTGTTTCTCAATCCTCTGCCTTGAGGAATTATTGCATCTGACTTGCAAACAAATGTGCATAGTTGATTGACAATAAACACATAATGATCGAATCAAACACATCTAACAAAAGACATTTCAAATGTGAAAATAACAATCATGGTCTTTAATAAGATTCACATATTAACCTGAAGAAATTGTTGTTGTACTTCTTTGATAACTGCGGAGATGGAAATCCTATTAGAATTGCAATCAAACATCAAAAGACAAAATGCAGTATGAAATGCTTTAACATAGTCCACTCTTGGAATTAAATAATTTGATTTCCCATCCCAACAAACTAAATGTTTTTTTGGGAAAAAAATTGTTTATTTTAAGCGCTAAACAAACATGAAAGCACAAACCATTCTCATTACCATGTTTAGAATTGTCTAATTCCAACTGCATTTTCTCTTCTTAGGTATGTCTCCAAACATCTTCTTAGATTCTAGAATCCTCTACTACTGAACCTTGAAAAAATCTAACATTTCAATGGATCGAGTAGGGTTTAAAGGAAAACAACTGCAGGATGGGGAAAGCAAATCTAAATCAATATAAGCTACAAATTCATGTGACAATTTTGAAAACTCTCATATTATATAAAGAAACGCTGGTGAAAGTTTGAGGTATATATTAACTTTGGGAGAGACATTTGTACTGAATGTCCTTGAATACTGCACAAGCTCTCTTAAAGCTGGAAGCCAATATCAAAAGACTTGTAATTTTCTCTGCATATTAAATTGCTTATACAGTTACTTCATCATGTTCCATAGCTCCCAAGTGGTGGAAACAAAATGAGAAGTCGTAGGAGTACAAGTGTATGGTATTTGCATTGGTTAGGGTCTTAATTGAAAGCATTGAAAGTATGTAAGAGGAATGAACATAGCAGGACCATAAGAGATATCGTAGCTAAATAGTGATTGTGAAGACCCTCTTTCTTTTACTATTTCCCCCTACATTTATGCACCTTCATAAAGGTGTTCAATCAATACCCAACTTCAACACTTTTCAATTTCATTTATACAGCATTTAAGTTGCCCTTAAATGCTTATTTCTTCTTGGTGTGGGCTACCCAGGGCCTGTTAGCAGTGCCCAATAAATTGCCAACTACTTTCAATTAATCCATGCATAAGATATAATGCATTGTATGCATGAGAGTTGCTCTTATCTGCCCTCCATAAATTGCAGCCATTGTTTTATTGATAGCTTGGCTTTGCCAGCTTTTCTTACACCTTGATGAGTTTTTCCTATATTATCTATCAAGGGATAGTAAATCATGTCATATCATCACCCATACATGTCATGTAGTACATCTATTCTCCAAATTCCAACATTCTCTTTAACTCCAACAATTTATTACGATCGACAATACAAAGGAAAAATAAAAATCTATATTTGTTCCACCTGAATTCATGCAGAGGGATGCGTGTATCTGTTTGTTATGTTAATGAGTTGTTCCAGTTTTAATTGTTGGAGAAAACTCTATTGGAAACAACAATTATGAACAATTTGCACAATTAAACTCTCAAATTGAAACTAAACATATAACAATTCAAACCGGCAATAAATCCACTGTCAAATATCTGCAAGATAAATTATATTTGTTTTAAGATCATTAAAGGGCTTTTATGAATTAATGACTAAAATGAAGAATTTGAAGGATAAAATTTCCCAGAAATCGTTTGAGTTTATAATATTGCATGGATTAAGGCTAAATAATTATCAGTAAATTATTGATAGCTTGGCTTTGCCATCTTTATTACATCTTGTCGAGTTTTACCTATATTATCTATTAAGGGATAGTAAATTATGTCATATCACCACCCATAGATGTCATGTTGTACATCAATTCTCTGAATTCCAACTTTCTCTTTAACTCCAACAATTTATTACGATCGCTGATAGAAAGGAAAAAATAAAATTGAGAATTGTTCCACATGAATCCATGCAGAGGGATGTGTGTATATGTTTTCCATGTTAATGAGCTGTTCCAGTTTTAATTGTTGGAGAAAAATCTGTTGGCAACAATAATTATGAACAACTTGCATAACTAAACTCTTGAATTGAAGCTAAACATATGGAAATTCAAACCAACAATAAATCCAATGTCAAATATCTGTAAGATAATTTATATTTGTTTTAAGATCATAAAAGATATTTTATAAATTAACAGACCAAAAATTAATGACTAAAATTAAGAATTCCAAGGATAAAATTTCCCAGAAATTGTTTGAGTTTATAAGATTGCATTGAGAATTAAGCCTAGACAACTATCAGTAGCCATATCTACGGGATGTTTTTTTTTTGAAAACTTGTTCATCTCTTCTTTCTTTCCAAGGCCATGACAAAATGTACCTACTTACATGACAATAAAATAGACATACTAGATCTCATGTATGCTAACTCCAACACTTCAATTAGATGACATCACTGCCATACTGCCTTTTCGGCTTCGTATCAACCTCATCGCTACTAGGTAACATAAACCTCGTATTGTAAGAAACATAACACACCCTAACCCTAAGTGTGATATCACTCTTGTGAATCTGCAATTTTTGTAAAAGAATACAAAAACTGAAACATATTCTAAGCAACAGAGCAATTTTTGTAACCATTTTTGCACAAGAAACCATCACCAAATTCTCCCCAAAATGATTGAAACATGACAAGAATAGGCAACCCACTTTGTCAGCATTCATCTTAAAGCATTTTGACCATCTTCATCCAGTGTCTGATGACCTAGAAATGTTTGAGGAAAATCCTGAGACAAAGAAGAAACATTAACCATGCAACTAATGCAATCTCCCATGAAACTAAAATTTAAAGAAAAATGAGCTATTGATTTAAGGATTGGTTGGAATATTTATATTTCAATGAACCTTCTCAATCTAACTTTTCCATTTCTCAACAACCCCTGTTTCAACAATAGCATTGGTGGTGCTACTGCTTAGAAGACCACCATCTTTTGTTCTGCCAAGCGCCTCTTCCCCTCCCAGCATAAGTAACTCGTTATAATAGTTCTCTATCCTTGGTGTCCTTGTTCCAACAAAAGCTTGACAAAGCTGCACTCAAAATCTCAGTTCACCTTGTTAAGAATAGAGCCATAAATTTTCATTTAGTGTTCGTTGCTTGCAAAATGGAATTCATTCGTGAAAAACATGAAAAAAATAATTTACCACTTTTCTAAGAGCCATGGGGACACCTACGTGAACAAGTCTCTCGAGTTATTTCTAATATTTTGGCCCTGCATATGATTCACAAGGACTGGTTGAATTTGCAGCAGAATCATGTCGAGCGAAATATATGATAGTTAATTCGACATAAATTATCAATTTGAGGGTGTTCATAAACTTAGAGGTGTAAACAAAATATAAGCAGGATTAGAGTACATCTAACTTATGCTATTGCCTAAAAAAACATTTAAACTATTGTCGTTGAATCTAAATCTAAGAAAGAACCAAATGATCTAAAGTAAATTCAAGAAAAACGTGAAACTACATGAAAGTAAACCTATTTACGAAAGCACATGAAATAGTATTGAGAGTAAACTTAATCAAGAAAGCACGAAAATAAGCAACTAATCTATGAAAGTATGTAACAAAAGACAAACGACAAAGATATGTGAGCTCGTATGAAATATAAAGTATCAACTCAAAAAGACAAATCTATTATGAAGAAATCCAAATTTTATTCTAAAACATCAACTCCATTACAAAAGGATCAAATCCATGACTCTCAAAAGGATAAACTATTTCTCTATTTCTCTATTTCTAGATAAAGACCTCCTCCCAAATGAGGAGATAACCCTCTTATTTATACATGAATGCTTGAATAAGAAGATACATGTAGATCCTCTTTTCTCTCAACCTATTTTCCATAATTACAAAATAATTACCCTTTAAATCCTCACAAATTCTCTCATGATATTCTTCTTTGGAATTATCTTAAATAATTATCCCCAAATCTTGAGAAGGTGGATGAAATATTTGAGAAGCTTTTGAATAATCCTTTTGTTGAAAATATTCAAATATTCCTACACATCACAAATCTCACACAACTTTGAGATATAAATGAAAACATGTTAATTTTCTAATATTTAATTATAAATTCTCTTAAAATACTTAAAAATAAACAAATTGGAAAATAACAAGGTAACCCATATTTATTTATGAAAATGGCATAAGGAATGGTTAATGGAGTGATGAATAGATGAATGTGAGGAATAGTGAAGGAAAATAGGATGAAAATACGACATTTGGGTGACCAAACATTCCCCCCAACTAAACTTGTTGCATGTCCTCAAGCAATTGTACATAAACTTTTTTTTTAAAACCTTGGCTTTGCATGACAATGTTTTTAACAAAAAATCATCCCATAATGTGAAATGCATAAGTAGCAACTGATTTTACTTATGGTTGGTTCTTCTGTGACAACCATGAATATGTAAAATGTTGGTTCTTGTGTTAACAACATAAATTTCTTTTACTTGTTTTATGGTTGCAATACGTAAGATTTTAAAGTAGACATGCACTGGAAATGATAAGCCATCAATGTACATTAGGAAGCCTTTTCTTCATGTTTATGAATCATGTTAAAAATGGATTCAAATTGTACTAAAGTGTATTTTGGAAGAGACATGTTGGTCAATGGTAAATGAGATGATGGCATGTGTAAAATGGAATCAATAATGAATATACCCCCCCCAACTGAAGATGTGTTAAGTTTATGAAAATGAGTAAGGTAATGTACTATGGCGAGGGAATTTTCCAAATTCATTCATTTTCAAGCATTTAAGGAATTACAAGGTCAAATATTAGAAAACATCATACCTCCACTTACCCAAAAAGCTGATGGACTATGCAATAGCAATGTAACTGATACGACTGCCGGATCATGGACGTTGAAGTGAAAGATCTGAACTGATACTAGGTTGAAGGAATCAAGAATTGAAAGTGGAATTGTGGTACTCCCTGGTACTGAAAAGAAAAAGTAATAGAAATCTGCAAGAATACTGCTGAAAAATAATTGTAGCGAAGACAATTTGAGCAAGGTGGTAACTAGCCAACTGTCAAGCTTCAAGCTCTGTACTGGAAACCATTGATACTAGAAAATTATAAAAACCTGCCGAGGTACAGAAAAATTCATGTTCTTGAAGCAAACTAACCTTTGACTATCCTTGAACTTGTCTCCCTTTTATTCCTAAGAAGAACCAATCAACCAAAAATCACATAATCTGCAATTGCTTCAAAGCTTACCCGTGGTACAATTCTTTCTTGTGTGAATAGGTGTATTGAGGTTGAACACAAAAGGAATTCATTGGATTACCGACTATCAATATATGTCATTAACCAATGCGAGATGAACCAGCATTGATGTCAATGGGCCTCAAGGCACCAATAGTACATCTTATCAAGTACAAATAGATGCATTGATGTCGAGTCACCTGTAAGATCTATCAATTAAGAGACATTGATGCATTCCCATGATTGTTAGTGAGGAAATCTGCCATTAAGGCATGCAGATTCCAAGGTACTAAAATAATCACTAGCTTCATCTCCAGATAGAGTGTTGATGTCGATGGAGTGATGCTTGTTGGAAGGTGGGCCTTAAAGAATCCCACATCATCCAACATGAGTGCAAATATGAAAATTTGCAGAAAATAATTTTGGTAGAACAGTGAACACTTACTAGTGGATTTTTCGAGCCCTAATTAGTTTAAGCTTGTTATTTTTTCACATTTTGGGAGTCTAAAACATAGTTGAAAGACGACTCAAGTATGAGGCAAAAGATGAGTGAAAATTAGGCAAAATGTAGGTAATTCATAAAAGTAAACATGCATGAAGTCATAAGGTAGTAGTGATGGATAAAACGTTTTATGCCGACTACATAGGAAATGACAAAGTAGACTTCAACATGGATGACTGGGGAACTTTGAAAGAGGAAGGGTGAATGATCATGTCATGACACAAATGGTTTCTGAAAAGTTTCTTTGTGGCAACAAATGACGTGACATACAAAATGGAAACTCATCTCCTTCAAGTTTTGAATAAAACATGTTTTTTTTTTGTTTGAAAAGTTTCTGTGATTCTTGAAATCACCTCTGCATGCAATTTGATCGTCTTTGAACCTATAAAAGTTTAGCGTTTTCCTGCCACAATCTTGTGAGAGTATTGAAAAATATAAAATGTAGAAAACACATGCTTGGCAAATCAAATGCAAAATAAAGTGAAATGTGTTTTTATACCTGAAAGCAATAAAGCATCTTAAGCTATCCTCTTCATCAAAACCCGTTATTGAGTGACTTATGAAAACAAGTTAGCGTAAATACGTATTAAACATGAAATTTTGGTTTTGAGAAGATTCCAAGTCCATTTGCAATTTTTAATTATTTTTATATTTTTTAATTGTTTTTGAAATTTGAAATTTTATTTATTTACAAAAAGAACAAACAACATATTTTTGTATGTTTTTTATTATGTGTTTTTCTTTGTATATATATATATATACTAATTTGAGTTTTACCATGTTAATGTTTTTTAAGCTTTTTAATTGTTTTGCAATTAGAGCAAAAATAAAAACAATTTAAAGAAATTCCTAACTATTTATTTATCATGACAAAACCTAAAAAAACAGTTACGTTATCATCGTATCTATTTTCTCTCTGCGCACACACTGCTGCGTTCAACACTAGAGAGCATTAAAACATTTCAGCTCCAGTGTTCATCTATTTACAAGAAATCTTTGGATGTGCCTCTACAGTACGGACAATTCTTAATGCTATTGAATTCGGTTGTTGTACACGAAGGTGCAAGGTATTTATGCCACAAAGGATCAAGTAAGCAACATTTAGACTTAATATACCTCTCAATACATTGTGAAAAGCATGTACTGCACCAAGTGCTAATGTCTTTTGGCTAACATGTGTTGCAAAAGTACAATCTATACAAACCAGTGCAACCTTTCTATGACAGATCTTGGAGAGTAACTCAATATCAATGCACTGAAGATAAGGGTTTGTGGGAGACTTAGAGGAGAACAAAGAAACATTGTTTTTCTCCTAAAGCAATTGAAGAGATTCGATGCCAGCAGGGTCAATTACTGTGGCCATGATTCCCATCTTTGGCAGTATTGTTTGGATGAATTTTCTAGTTCGCCAATAGCGATTAGTGGTAGGAATTATGTGCCCCCCAGCTAGAACCAATGTCAGCATCATAGTCATGGTCAATGCTTAGTATTTTCATCCCTTTGTAAACAGGTTGTTGAAATTCCAAAGTTGGTGTTGAACATGAAACTATGGAAATGTCCATTACAAACAAGCCACTGCAGAACTCTCAAAACTACTCGAAAAAATTATTCGAGTACAAATCCAACTTCTTATGAAAGTGAAATAGACAATATAAAAACACATAATTTTACAAGTAAGAGAGACAATTACGTTTTTAAAAGAAATTATTACTTCATCTTGAGAAAATAACAATTTCATCTATGTCTGTGTGGGAAGGTACGCGTTGGTATGCTGAGGCGGTAGCTATAAGGCTGTTTCCCTAAAGGAGAAGGATCACCACAATGGTTCACTCAGACTCACCAAGAAGGAGTTATTTCACACATGACAGTGGTCTTTCCCACACCAGGCCTGCCTAGAAATAAGATGTTCTTTCCATAAGGTAAAATATTAGGGACCATGTCAACATGACTAGTCACTGCACGAACGATTCTACAAGTGAACTCAACAATCACCAAGGAAGTGAGCTTCTAGGCGTCGACCTAAATAAAAAAACTACCCAATGAGGAACCCAATAATTCTGCTCCCTCATTTCAATCAAACGTGGAAAATTTGGCGGAGCTTTATGCTCGAGAACACTCTTTTGTGTTCTGTTTGCTCGAGCTTTATCATCTCCTAATGTAACCACCTGCACTCTCTGAATGCATGAATGTGATGGAAACAATTTTCCAATTCAAAACAAATTGCTCGTACACAAATTCAAAGGTCAAATATTTTCCATACATGGGCAATGATTTACCATTCCAAACCAGACCAACAACATGCATATCACGCGGAAAGGAAGGAAATATAAATGAACAAACTGTGTGATAAGAACTTGTCGAGCATGATAGGTTTAGTTTATCAATGCATTGAATGGGTCGATCTCTTTTTTCTCAAAGGAAGAGTGGGTGGTAGAGTCAATCATCCTTCTTGCCCATCTCAATGTATTTCAAAAGTTGGTTCGGGAAAATTCTTAGTTCTCTTTTGGGAAAAACGAGGACATAATAAATAAACTCTCCCTTTTTAAGTCAACTGAGACAATGTAGAAATACTATTGGTTAGATGCAGCTTTCTCCCTCGTGTTTCATTAGTTCCTCGACCCAATCTAATTAGATTCTTGTGTTCACTTCTCGTCTTTGCATTCTTCAATTGTTGCATAACCTTTGCTGATCAGATCCCATCCTTCATCGTCCCAATTTTGCACATGACTTACCAACACAAACACCGTGTAAAAATTAAACCTCGTACATATTTACAAACTAACATAGACTGAAATGAATCACACAGTGTCAATAAGTAAGCAATGAAAGCGAGCAGATGCAAATAAAGCAATCACAGTTGGGCTAAATATATCTGTTAACGTAGATCTCACAAGAGAGTTGCCTGGATGCGAGGGAGGTGGAATCCAACTAAATTTAATTACAAAAATCAGGATTCGTATCAGATGTGATGTTGGAGAGAGCGACTAGTAGGATCGACAAGAAATAATGTCGTAGATGGGATTTAATCCTATAACCATCGATAAACACCCATCTCAGATTAATCCCAGAAATCTCAGGATTGGATCCCGAATAACAAGGTTAGATATGAAATAAAACACAGATTCTTGCACATGCTTGGATTAGTGTCATTTCCAACCACAGGCTTCTTTTAAGGAGTCGATCGATGAATCAAGTCATGAGGTGGTCCACTCAATGGTGTCAACAAATTACTTGCGACCAACAAATCAACCCAAAAAATCTCAAGAGAAGATCCCAAATTGTTTTTTTATTTTTATTTTGGCAAACTTGCCATCGCATAAATTTGGAGAAAAATCGGTCAACAAATAATGGAATGATAGTAAATTCTGGGATTGAATCCTCGTCCAGATGTTTCCATCCTCATCGTATTGAACAAATTAGTCACTTTCTCAGGAGTGAATTGATATGAGGATGAGATGAATCACAACTCAACTCATAGTGGTTAAACTCATCATGCAGTTCTTTTGCTCTGTATAGAAATGGACAGAGGTATTGCTATGTTCAATTGCTATGCATTACTTCATGATTTGACGAGATCATTCAAACAACAATTAAATTTTTATAATCGGGTATGGTTTGATAGTGATAATGGCTTGGAAACAGATTTGCAAGGTTAAATGTTTAGGTGATGGTTTACGGTGGTTTGAATTGCAGGTAAAGCTGGATCAACGATGGACAGTATCAAGGAGCCACTCTATCGAAGAGCTTTCCTACTCATACGGAGGGTGATGATGCGAATGAATCCACAACTTCTTACTGTAATGATTTTATTGTTTTGCAGGTTTGGCATGGTAGGTCGAAAAATTCATGCGCACACAACTAGGCTTTTTTTAAGTTTATATATTTTATGGGTTTTTTTTTTGTTCACCTAAATAGTTCTATACTAAATGTTTTCAAGTTTGATTATTTCTTATGAAAACTAACAAAATTAGGAAAACTTAAATTAAAAATAAAAATAAAGAAATGTTTTTTTTTTAAATTTTTTTTATTTTATAAAATTTATTTACATTCCTAACTTCTTTAGAAAAACTAAACTAGAACTAGAATCAGAAAACTTAATTTAAAACTAAGAAAGATTGTTTTGTTTTTTTTTTGTTTTTTTTTTCAAATTTTAATTTTTTTATTCAAAAACTAAATAATACAAACTAAATTCTTTTAATTCCTAACAAGACTGTAAATGAAATTCCTAAAAAGGAAAGTTTTTTATTAACATTTTCTTTTTTGTTTATTTTTAAGCATCCTACTTTGTGAAATCAAATTGCACACACTTATTCACAAGAATTATTTACATGAAATGGAATTTCCAATATAACCATCTATGTAACAAAAGTAAACAAAAAATTACATTTAATTTTGAAAAATGTAATCTAGAATGTATGATAACATGAAAAATTAAACGTTGAAAATGTGAGTCAATGAAATAAAAGCAAAAGCAAAACCGATCTAACCTAGTACTTACTTGAAACCATTGTTCGATGCAGCTTCCATAAGCGTGATGTTATTCTTGATTTTGATCACCCAAAATCCCTTCTTCATCCCCCTCAATCTCATGTTCGAATAGGTGTTCCTCATCTGATATGCATGATTCTTTGAATGTCGATTCTTCATTTGTTTCAGGAGGAGTGATTACATTTTTAGCTGTTGTCAATATCTCCTCTTCTTATGAAGAGGATATATCGGCTTTTGCTATGGTCTGAGTGAGTTGATATAGACTTATACTCATCGTAAAATCATCTTACTGATAACCAAATTAAATGCTACAAAATAAAAATGGTACAAAACAATACAAAATAGTATGAAATCAAAGTAAGCAAAATCAGAAGCATAATGGTATGAAATCAAAGTTAGCGCAAAATGAAAGCAATCCAAACTTACAGTACAAAAATGTACATGCAAAATAATAAACTAAAGGCACACTTGCATAAAAAAACTCGCATAAATGAAAGAAAAATCTTGCATGAAAAGTAAACAATTTGTAAAAAAAAAAAACATTCTTACATGAAAAGTAAATCACACTTGCGAATATGAAACATATTTACCTTCAAAGGGAACAACAAGGCTTTGGGGTGACCCACTAAAGTGGATGCGTCAAGCTGTTACACCACGGAAATTCCGTAGTGAAGTCGTTGTTGCGTCTTTTCATTTCCCCTCCCCCTTGTTGTGTAATATAAAAGCAACCTATCTACCTATCTAAACTCTGATCCCCTTTTAGAACCTCCTCGACAACGACGCCAAAATGTCGAGCGAAATATATGATAGTTAATTTGACATAAATGATCAATCCAGGGTGTTTGTAAACTTAGAGGTGTACGAAAAATATATGTAGGATTATAGTACATCTAACTTATGCTAATGCCTAAAAAAAATTAAACTACTATCTTTGAATCTAAATCTAATAAAGAACTAAATGATCTAAAGTAAATTCAAGAAAAACCTGAAACTACATGAAAGTAAACCTATTTACGAAAGCACATGAAATAGTATTGAAAGTAAACTTAATCAAGAAAGCACGAAAATAAGTAACTAATCTATGAAATCATGTAACACACGACATATGACAAATAGTTGTGAGCTCACATGAAATCTAAATTATCAACTCAAAATGACAAATCTATTATGAAGAGATCCAAATTTTATTCTAAAACATCAACTCCATTACAAAAGGATCAAATCCATGACTCTCAAAAGGATAAACTATTTCCCCATTTCTAGAGAAAGGCCTCCTCCCAAATGAGGAGAGAACCCTCTTATTTATACATGAATGTTTTGAATAAGAAGATAAATGTAGATCCACTTTTCTCTCAACCTATTTTCCATAACTACAAAATATTTATCCCTTCAAATCTTCACAAATCGTGACAAATTCTCTAATGATATTGTTCTTAGGAATTATCTTAAATAATTATCTCCAAATATTGAAAAGGTGGAGGAAATATTTGAGAAGCTTTTGTATAATCCTTTTGTTGAAAATCTTCAAATATTCCTACACATCACAAAGCTCACACAACTTTGGGATATAAATGAAAACATTTTAATTTTCTAATATTTAATTGTAAATTCTCTTAAAATTCTTAAAAATAAACAAATTGGAAAATAACAAGGTGACCCATATTTATTTATGAAAATGGCACAAGGAATGGTTAACAGAGTGATGAATGTGAGGAATAGTGAAGGGGAATAGGATGAAAATGCTACATTTGGGTGACCAAACAAATCACTCACTATGTTATCATTTGAGGATGAATCCTAGATTGAATATGACTGCTCCACATCATAGAACTCTTCCTCCGAATCCTCTTCAGAGACAAGACTTCCACCTTTTAACAACTTGAGATCTTCCATGGAAGGACTTTTTCTTCCATTATTAGAATCCTTGTTAACAACCGAATCAATTCTCCTCTTCTTGATGTAGAAACTCAGATTCTGTTATATGGAATCCATAGATGGTCTTATATGTGACCATGTTTTAGTATTATTGTTTCCCTTGTCGTGTTTCACATCGTCTACTTTAGGTAGATAATTGGGAGAACTCTCCACGCCACTAGTAAAATTTTCCATTTTAGTAGTAGCATTAGGATCTGTATTGTGAAGAGATTGAACAGATGATTGCAACAATTCACTTGATGGTGAATTCGAGGTAGATGGTTGCCTAGAATTGACATCGGTTCTAGAAAGTGTTGCCATCTTTCCAATCTTTCATCTTCCTCTTCCTACACAAAAGTGGAAATACCATACAAATAAATACGTTAATGATTTAATTGTCAAGCAAAACAATGAAAATAAAAAGGAGGCCAAAACAAAAGTTTCATGGAGTAATCCAGTACCTTTTAAATTGTTGCATACTCGCAATTCTGCTGCAAATGTTGAGGATGCACAGTGAATCCATTTTTATCCATGTTGAAGCTCATGACATCAGAATCTAAAGTTCAAGAATGAACTTTTTATTGTCCTACCGGTAATTTGTTCACACAATGAATTCAAGAAAATCCAGTTTCAAAACATACTAAATCCATGTATTTGTTGTAAAAAATATAAATCCTAGAATGCAATATGTTGGAAATTATGTCTGCATTATACAGTGTAATGCAATATGGAATTATTTTTGTGATTTGCTTTTCCGAATAAGTACATTTTCTATTGATCTTGTTGTATCCAGAAAAATAAATGTCTAAATATGTGTAGGTTTGAGCTTTTGGGAGATGTTATGTCATCTTTACACTAGAGCTAGGTTGGTTAGATCATCGCCATTTATATCCTGCCTTTTAACTTTTTACGAGCACTAGAGAAGACAATTGGTCTAACAAATCTGATAGAGAATTATGATAAATTGTATATTCTTTTACTTACAAGTCACGTTTGGTTAGATCATTGTTAGTTAAATCCTTCCTATTAACCTCTTATGATCACTATAGAAGACGATTAGGCTAACAAATTTGATAGAGAACTATCATAAACTATATATTCTCTTATTTAAAATCCATGTGGTCCTTCTATTCTTCATTGAGAAGATAATTAAGACAAACGATTTGACACACAAACATTTTACATTATGAAACCTCTACTCTACAGATTGGATTAGCCTGTTATGTCATTGTCAGACGAAGGCTAATTCATTGCATCATACTGTAACCATTGCTTCCAAAAAAGAAATCAATGTCTTGCATTATTCATCCTTTTTCTCCTTGTTCATGGATCAACATGTTGAGACATTTAAATTTAGTTATTTCTATATTTTAGTCAATCAATAATCATTAACATACTATCTTCCCAATCATTGCTGCAATTATTCTTGTTAAAAAACCTTCCAATCATTCTCCTAATTGCTCTACACACAACAAATGCTTCTATAACCTACATAATGTAGTCATTGAACCCTAAGCATGAAACCAATTTTTAGTGCCCAATCTCCAAAGAAAAGAGGAAAAATGGCCGTGCTTCTTGTCATAAATGTGTGTACTTCCTAGTTACATTGACCTAATCTTTCAATCATTCATGGACAATAATAAAATTATTTTATCGTATCTTATGTAGGTACATTTCAGCCTTGACCTCCTTTATGTAAAAATAAAACAAAAGAAAGGTTTTTCATGAGATCAAGACGCCTTCCCATGCAACTACTATAGCCTTGAACATACTACTACTATAGCCTTGAACATGAAGAAACAAATGTTAAATATAAGATGAAGAAAACCTAGATAGTAAATACTTAAATTTTAAAACTATGAATGATCATGTGCAATTTGGATTCCATTTTATTGTCAATGTATTGAAAATTTGAGAAGTGTCAATAAAACATATTAGTTTTAGTATCTAAGTATTTGTATCCTAGAAGTACAATCCCAAATAAGAAATCCCTATCCCACAGGTACCGAATTAAGTGTGTCGATAGTATCTACAATAAGTTGGCACTAAGCCTAGTGGAGAAGAGGTGTAGATGGTTTAGAATGAAGACGGTCTAAGAAAATGGAACATCACTATCAAGAAAAGGACCTACAATATGGAGGAAAACATGGAGACCCTGTAGAAAACAATGTCCCATGAACCATCAGTGGACCCTTTTGAAGAAAGGCAAGGCTACGGGAGAGAAGTCAAGGCATGAGGAAGGAGAACTCTTTATTGAAGAAAGTAAAAAAGAATTATTAGCATGCGAAAATGTAAATTCAAATGGCTATAGCTTGAGACAAAAGGTTGCAAAATGATGATCACAAAGAAATATCTCCTACCTACCCCTCGTCAGCTTAGGATATCTCAAAATACAAATCACATAACTTAATAATTTTAATCTCAAAGAGAGACTGAGCTTGTAACACATGTTGTTGAAGGGTTTTATTTTAGATCGATGTCCCAAACTCCTATGTTTAACTTGGATTCCCTATTGCCTCTGAATCCATGTTAAAATCGAGACCCTTCATCGCCATCTATATTAGACCTTGTATTTGGTGATGTGTCTATGGAAGATCAAGAAGGCAACTTTGCACTTCCATCACTTTCTCCCCATAACCCTCGCCCCCTATTCCCTTTTGGTAGAAGATCTCAAAATCAAAGGAGTGACGACCTTCCCCCTAGAAAAGGACATAGACGATCCCGCATCGATAATCCTTTCAGATTTATGTCTCGATTCAAAAGCTCATTGAAGACAACTTATGATAAAGGAGTTTCTCAAATATATCAAAAGTGTAACATAAAGCCACGAAGCTTCACGATCCGTCTTTCAAATACAAGAGATCAAAATAAAACCATGAAACATACCTGGGAGTGAATGGACTGTAAGAACACCAAGCTTGAATATGTTTCCATCCCTAAACATGGTACTCTCCCAGGGATTGAGCATACCAACATTTTCACTCAAAAAGGCTTCGGACCTTGCCTTCCTTTTGAATGTGACAAAATGGGTCCATGGGATATTCGATCTAAATCCTGCTATAATGCAACAAAAGTACATATGAAATCCTAATTACTGTTATGCCATGGCAATTTCCTAGTACGAGCGTTGCCTCCAGTCCCTGGGAGGTTCTCATTCTTGGGCAGTGGCAATAGGGCCATCAACCTATCTGCTAGCGTTGCCTCCAGTCCCTGGGAGGTTCTCATTCTTGGGCAGTGGCAATAGGGCCATCAACCTATCTGCTAGGGCTTCCGAATAATCTAAGGTTGCCCCTTTCTTAGTGGCTCTTTTGTTTCTCATCATCCAGGTTTTCGAGCAGCGTAGGGTTCAACAAAGGCCTGAATTCCATGACCCTCTTGTTGGATTTGTTCTTAGGAAGCGACAAGGAGAAACCAGATCTCACCTTCGTTGGTGGCAAACTACTGAATAACGAAGAAATAACAGCTTTTGGGATATCCTATTGCTGGGGTTTCAAGGAGTACAGCGAGGGAAATGGCCACAAGAGATGCCCTCTGGCTCAGATTTAATTCAGGTTTGAATTCATCCCCTCTGCATCCTTTTCCTCAACCTCTCAGGTATAAGGATAAGAGAACAACGATACAACAAACGATGGATAGACCAACAATAAGAAAATGAACAAGGACAATTTCTGATTCACCATACACGTGCCAATTTATGTACATAGACATGCCAATTTCTGATTTGCCAAACTGACGAGGAATCAAAGCTATAGTAGCGAGACTCCCATCTCAATTGTTTAATGCCTTCAACGTAACTAGTGTGCCACACATATGGGCCCTATATAATATTCTCTAATTGCAACATTTCTCATACATGGAGTGGCTAAGACTATACATTATGGTAATATCTATGTTGATGGTAATGAACATAAAGTTCGTTGCAAATAGTCGAACATGGTCTAGAATAAGCACAATTTTTATGATTTCAGGCTGAATTTCTCAAGCATGGTAATGTAACATTGAGAGAGAAACAACTGTGAGACAAATAACTATGAGATTATTATGATTGTTAACACCTTTTCTAGGCTTTATTCTATGGTCTTAAACATGTGGCTTTTGGAACAATGTGAAAGAAACAAATTCAAAGATAAAGGGGTAAGCAAGTTTTAGAAGATACCGATCCAGCATCAATTCATCATTTATAATTTGGTAAGCAACATCCTTAGGAATGGACCTGTCTGGTAATTGGAACATGCCCATAGTACACGAACCCTATCAAAACATATAACATTAGCAACTACTTTTAAGATGATCTTACATCCCATTTATATGAATCTCTCATTTATATGTCAAGGAAACATATTAATGGTAAATGTAATCATGAATAACTTATTTTGAATATCTAATAAAAACACTAATACACCAAGAACATAGAGGCGAGTAATCCATGAGTTTTGAACACATTTTATTATAAAGTGAAACAATTTAGTTTTTAAGATGCAATGAATTTATGGGTTTTAAATTGGGTAAGCAATTTAGTTTTCAAAGATGCACTGAATTTATGGGTTTAAGTTTATCTATGGGTTTAAGCTTATCTCATTGCAACGGGCAAGGGGTAGAGTTAACAGTTGACTTTGCTGGTTGCTTGTTGGATGAAGGAAATCTGCAATCAAGATAAGGATGGCCGTTTTAAACTGGTGTTTTTGCAATCAAGATAAGGATGGCCGTTTTAAACTGGTGTTTTGGTCTTCGGGATAGGCTTTCACATATGCTTCACATCAACAATGCGAGTCATTATGGACAAGCACTGTGAAAATTGCAAAATTATGTTGTTCCACAGATGATGGGATGCATTACAAGGGTGTCGTATATGAAGCTGCAGTGCAAATCATGTTGAATGCTCTTCTCGTCGAGTCCCAACAAGTGAATCGTTGACCTTGTTTGGATGGTGTATGCTTTCCAAATCAATTTGTTTCAATTCAGAAAAATTGTGTTGAATCCAATTCAATTTGTTTCAATTCAGAAAAATTGTGTTGAAACCAAATCAATTTGTTTCGGTTTCGGTTCATAAAATTTGTGCCGATTGTGACGGAGGATTCTCTTGATGAAACTGGATAATACCTCGTCTGTGAGCTTCTCCTATGGCAGCTCCGGATGTCTAACAATTAACCTAAGCTGTCGTAAAAAGGAGGATTCAAACCTAAACCATATTAGGATCTAAACCGTCTGCGACGGTTAAGCCTGCAAACATATGAAAACCGCAAACATAAACGAAACGATGTGATGCAATAGTTTGATGCAATCGTCGAAACAATTTGATGCAACAGTTAGTCCATGCAACAGTTGGCTCTCTTAGAATTCTTTTTCGACGTTTTCGCCGCAGCCTTTTGGGTAGTTGGTGTTCACGCAACCTTCTTCACTGTTCAGGGCGACATGTATTCTCTAAAACTGTCGAAACCCTTTAAAATGAAATAAACTACTCGAGGCACCATCCAAACATGATAAATGCACTTTCCTTCACAACAATACCAGAAATAGAATTAAGCCCAATTGGTAACTTGGTTTGCAATGAGCTTAAGAAGCATTATATGGTGGTTGGAAATTCCTCCTCTGGGTTCTTTAAAAGGGAAAATGTTCTGGTTGGCAGCTTCATCTCGTTGTGGATAACCTAGGACTATAACAACAATATCAAAATCTCACAATACTACGATAACCTTGGACTAGAGGTAAACCATCGTAGTGTAATAGTCAAGTATGTGCAAAATTATGTTCATCTAATCATTTAATTATGTGGTTCAAGGATCTGCATATGCAAAAAAATGCACAAACTAAACTATAACACCCTTCCCCATGGGAAAAACTATTTAGGGAGACCCCCTTCCCCATGGGAAAAACTATTTAGGGAGACCCTTTAGCTTTAGTTGATTATTCAACTTCTTAGGAGCCACACATATGAAAAAATATTAAATTATAACCCCATTTTGAAGCAATATCAAAATTTTCAAAGGATTTAAAAATTGATGAGTGTTACAGATAATCTGATTGGAAATAACATTTAGAATTTGGACAAGCTTCATGATAGAGTGTGTGCAAGGTGTAGAGTGCTTGATTTCTTCCTCCAGTTGACCCAGGTTTAGGTTCTCAGTAGTCAACAAATACCCAAGATACTAGCTTGACAGAGCAGAGCTTAGTTGGTAGCACCTGTGACGCATATGCAGTCTCACTAGAGATATATTTATGGGGAATTGGCAGAACCAGGTTTTTGTAGTTAGGTGGGAATTTCAATTCTTGTTTTACCTTATTACAGTGCTCAACCAAAGCCAGGGATTATACTTACTACTCCTTTTCTATTTATTCAAGTTAACATGCTATTTACCAGTTGACACATCTTGCAGCATTCAACAGGAAGGGAAGGCCATATCACATATTCATTTAATAAGTAGTGCGACTTATACATACATGAGATTATTCATAAACAAAAGGGATGCGACACATTCATATCTACTTATTCAGAATATGCATACATTCAACATAAACACACTCATCGCATACACACATAGGCAACATTTAACGTGGAAACCCATATGGGAAAAGCCACAAAGGCGCTCTTCATTTGGCATGAAAAATGTATCAACACCTCTTCTTCGCGCACTCATCTTGCAGACTATATTCTAGATATTCTTTACAACTTATACAAACTTCTCTCCTCTCATGCTCTCTAGTCTTGGATCTCTGAATTTTTCCTCTCCTTCACCCTACTGTCGATCCACACACAACCTAGATCGACTCTCTTCTCTACAACTCTACGACTCTGAGAATAAACCAACCTACTTTAGCATATAGGCACCATATAGGACAGGTTGCAAAGGGAGACCAAACTGTACATAGCTTGGGTTCTCCCTTTTATAATCTCTTACATGTCATAATCAACCGACTCTAATTTTTTAGTTGACAGGCTGTCATTCGTATTCTTGTACATTTAGTTACAACTGACAATAGGCACTATTGGTCCAAAAATACAAAATATGTTTTGTTACCCAAGCCTACTTTATTCTAACCAAATTCTTACCCATTATCACTCAAACAATCCCTTTGAATTCTTGTACTCTTCTTCTATCGTGGTTGCTTCTGTCACAATTGCTCTCGTCGTAGATCCTCTTCTGTTGCGGACTCTTCCATTGTTAGCTGCTCTCATCCCTGCTTCTCCTCCGTCGCAACTTACTCTATCATACGACTAGAATATTCATATTCTTGAGCAGAATGAGTTCTGCCTATATTTTCCTAGGGCCAGCAGGCCCCCAAAACTGACCCGTGGCTCGTCCTGCACCACACTAGTCTAAAACTTCCATAATTGCGGCCTTGCCTTGAAATTCTTGGAAGATTTTCACTACCTACTCCATCTCTTGTTGAACCTCTGCTTATGTCTTTTGCAGATTTTCCACAACTCTAGAACTGATGTGTTGTGAAGTAGTAAGTTTTGCGGATCCCAACGCTTATTGAACTTTCTCATGTACAAGTTGAATAATACTGTAACTTTCTTTGCCTCTGCGTGTAATTCTGCAACCATGTCAATCCTCTGTTGTTGTTGTGTCCATAGTATTGCGACTTGTTGCTGTAATTTGTTGATCTCATCAGCCTTATCTATTTTCTTTGTTAAGGGAAGCTTCTTCATTTCATTCATCTGGTTCACCTCTGTCTCTGTAGTGCGCAACGGCTCTGTGACTTTATCTTACTCCTCATCATCGATCAAATCTTCCCATGTCTGAGAAACTTGCTCGACTACTTTGGCACAAAGTTCTTTTGCCTCTTCTATTATCTTCGCAGCATTTGTGGCTGCATTTCTTCTTTCTTCCAGTACTTCTTTGGAACTTTAGGACCGACGAGAAAAAAGTTCATCGACATAACCAAATATATCTTGAGCTTCTTGTTTGAAGGCGATGTTCCAGGCTCTTGTTGTTATTCACCATTGTCTGAAATCTTTTTCGGAACAATTGATTTTACCAATGGATACTTTGCATTTTGGTAGTTTTGATCCTAGGTGCATCAGGTGGTTTGGGTGGAATATCGTCTGATAGTCTAATTTCAACTGCTACTTATTCATCTTTTGGCAGTGGTGTTGCTGCTTTCTTAATGACTACTAGACCGTTTCCTCTTCGACGTGCCAGGTGGGTCTAGTTGTAATCTCACTTCATGGATGAATGGGATCTTTTCAGCTTCTTCTGCAACCACGACCTGTGGTGGAACATATTCGGAAATGTATTCCATAATGGGTGTGGGTGAATAGGTCGTGACACTGGATTCTACAATTATGCTTGTACTGGAAATAAAAATAACCATACTCTATAGAAAAATCACCTCGACTCTTATAGTTGCGGACAACAATGGAACACTCTCACTCGGATGAAGCAGAATGAATTGAAACTTGGGCGCAAAGGTGATAACATCTACTCGTTCAATCAGTCAATCCTTCACATGAGAGGACACTCAATGGAAAGGTGGCAACGATTTCCATCACATTGGACAATCATATGAATCATTATACGAAAATCACCATGTAAAGCATCACTTGCCTATCACATTAGTGGTAGTTATTGTGCAAAAAGTACGAAAGTGAATAAAAAGCACAGTACAAAAATTGCTCACATTTTTAAATTAATTACGACCAAATGTCATTTATGCAACTCAAGTTCATCTTGCGACAACTCTGCTCTTCCTTTAACAACTCTTTAGCCTTCGACACATTTCTTTTCTTGCGACAGACCGAGGGTCTTCGCTACCCTTTTTCATCTGGGACAGATAGACAGTCTATGGTGCCTTTTTCTTCCTTTCTGACAGACTGATAGCCTGCGACCAAACAATTACTAAGAACTTTTTTTTTCCAATTGACCAAGTTACAACTATCCTGATAAGGCTTTAATTGACTTCCATTCACCAATCCTTTAAAGGGTGTTCCATCTAATTTTTCCAATTGTATTGCGCCTCATTCAGTGATTTGAATGACAACATAAGGCCCCAACCAATGTATTTTTAGTTTGCCAGGATGCCTTAAGAACTTACTATCATAGAGGAGGACAAGTCCTCCAACCTAAAATTGCTTATTCTTAATGTGTTGGTCATGCAATACTTTATGTCGTTGCTTTTCAACATTTTGATGATAACCTGCAACAAAATGTTCTTTCTCCAACTACACAAGCTATGATAGCCTTTCCTTGCCATATCAAACATCTGTCATCTCTGTAATCTCATCAATACTAGGTACATTATATTCCATTGGCATAACAAAATCTTATCCATACACCAATCGAAATGGGGTTCAACCTATCAACTTTTTACAGGCCGTGTGATATGCTGATTGTACCACAGAAATTTTATGTACTTAGTCATCTCTTTGAACATTGCAAATCTTTGTCAATGCATTCTCCATAATCTTGTTGAATGCTTTGACATCACCATTCGCTTGAGGGTGATATGGCGTTGTCTTTCCATGCTGGATATGGAATTATTTAGTTAATTCTTTGATCAGCTGATTGACAAAGTGCTTACCTCGATCACTTATCAAAATCTTCGGGCATCCGAATCTAGTTACAATATTGTCGAACAAAAATTTTCTAGCAGTCACAGTAGTACAATCCTTTACTAGCACTGCTTCGACCCATCTAATCAGGTAATATGTTGTAGTAATAATGTATCTTGCGCATGTTCACTTTCATGATGGGTTAATAGGTCGGACAAAATCAACAATCCATTTTTCAAATACCTTCAAAGTTATCTGAGGTATTAGCGACATTTCATCATGTCACAATGAATTTCCAGTTCTCTAACAGACATCACAACTGTGACAATATTCTTGAGCATCTGAATGCATGGTGGGCCACCACAATCCTGCTTGCAATATCTTTCTCACTATATATTTTCTAGCATAATGGCCTCCTGCGACACCATCATACGCTTCATTTAATATCATTGGTTGCTTGTGTTCGAAGACACAACCACGAAGAATCTCATTAGGGCCATTTTATATAACTGTCCAACGATCAACTAGAATTATGTAGCTCGCACAACTAACTATTTTATCTACGTAGTACTAAATTCTTTTGGCGCATATCCTATAGTCAAGAATTGTATGATATCTCTGTACTGGTGATCGAACATCGTGATCACAAATAGTTGCGTATCAGGAAGACTATCGTCAAGGTTCACATGTTCTTCTCCACTTTCAATCCTTAACACGTGGTCTGGTCCTAAGTTCAATTGGCTTGGATTAACAATGACTTCAAAATCAAATTCTTGGAAAAGGAGGAGCCACCAACAAATCTTCCCCCCAACACTGGCTTGTTCACCAAGTATTTCAATGTTGAACAGTCTGTGAACATCTTGAAATCTCCAGCTAACAAATAGTGTCAAATTTTTTGTATTGCATACACCATAACTAAGCCTTCTCTTTTAGTCGTAGTGTAATTGGTCTCTACTGTTGACAATTTCCTCCTAGTGAAGGCAACAGGATGATCAATTGATCCTTCGCTAGGATGCGCAAGTACAATGCCGAGTAAGACAGAAGACACATCGATATGTACATGAAATTCCTTCTTCTAGTCTGGAAATACAAGTATGGGCACTGTGACCATTTTTCTCTTCAAGAGATACAAACTTTCTTGGCAATTTTCCATCCACTCGAACTTAATATCCTTTTTTTAACAAATTTTCCATCAAAGCAGTTACCTTTGCATATCCTTTGATAAATTGTATATAGTATCTTGTATGTCCCAATGTCATTCTCAACTGCTTCACTATTGTAGGGGGTGGTAGGTCGACGATGATCGCAATTTTAGTAGGGTTGACCAGGATTCCATCATGACAAACTACATGGCCCAACAAAACTCCAAAAGTGGTACAAAAGATACATTTCTTTAAATTCAGTGAAATTTGATACTGTCGACACCGTTCCAGCATCATTTTGAGGCTCGCAATGTGATCGTTTATGAGCCTAAACACTGTCCAGTCATCAAAGTAGACCTCAAGAAACTTATGAATAAAATCCTTGAATGCGACCATTACTATCCTGGAAAATATAACAAGAGAATTCTTGCGTCCAAAGGGAATGACTTTGTATTGAAAACATCCCCACTATGTCGCAAAGGTTTTCTTGTGTCAATCTTCCTTTGAGATTATGATATGATTGTATCTAGAGAACCCATGAGTAAAAGAATAAAATTCTTTTCCTTCAACACTTTCTAATACCTCATCCATAAACAGAGTCGAAAACATGTCATGTAGGCAGGCATCGTTCAACTTTCTTAGGTCGACGCAGATGCGTACTTCATCGGTAGTCTTCTTATCCTGCACTATTATCGGGATGAACCATTCCGATTCTTCAACTGGTTCTATGATACCTGTATCTAACATTCGATCTAAGTCTGTCTTGACCTTTTCTTTCCAATCTGGGCTAGATTGTTTATGTGCGATTGTCATTTCCCCATTCCAATAGGTCTACTAGTTGACAATGTTTCACCCACTTACTAGTTCCCTAGGTTGGGGAAGGAGGCATTAAATATTGCAATAAGGGAGATATGGGACTCAAGAGAACCTTAGTTTATCATTTACACATTAATTTGGGTCATAAAAATAATAAATATGGAGAAAATAAAGTGGCATTGCTTCATAAGGACATTTGGAGGTCCATGGGGGCCTTGGGTGGCTAGATTCCTCCTTACACATGTCATGACTTAATCCAAAATTCGAAATTATGAGTGATGGAAGATTCTTGGAAGGTGAAGAGTCATCAAATTACATATCATGAGCCCAAGTATTCTAATGGGTGAGTAGGAGTAAATCCCCACAGAAGAGGAATACTCTAGGAAGAAACTAGGTGCCATGTGGAGCTAGATTCCCTGCGCTTCATGACAACAATGATGGAAGATTATATGACAAGTCATGCTTGATTGCAGACCTGATTGCTGACATATGAAAAATTTGACATGACAGGGATAAAAATAGCCACCAAGAGGTATAATTTTGGAGTTAGAGGCAACCATTCGAATTTGGTGGAAGATGAAGGGTTGACGAGAAGGCCAAGTGACATGGAGGTTACTAAACATCAAGGATGAGGTGGAGGAAGACTATGGGAATGAATTCGACCTTGGAGGACCTTACGAGGGTTATAAAAATATGTCATGAGGAATGGAAATTGATTTTGATGATTTGTGAATTTTCCTTTGGCATTTGGAGAGCAATTGCTTGTCCTTTGCACGCTGAGTGCACACTTACCCTGCTAGTGAGACAATTTCGAGAGAGTGATATTATCATCCAAGTTGGCCATGGGAGAGGACATTAAGACCTCTAATTTGGAGATTCATAGAGTGTTTTATTGCATATAGGAGGATTCTGTTGTTCGTGACCCATCGTTCCTCCCATTCTCTCAATTTCCACTTCCATATTTCCATGTTTTTCTATGAAGGCACACTAGTGTGAATGGTGGTTTTGCCCCATTGAGTTTAGTTGATTCCCAAGCTTTGATGTATGATGTATGGCTCTGTAATATCAATTTAATATTCTCTTTAAGTCGAAATCAAAAGAAATATATTTGCAAATGTCCACATTTCCAAGCTTTCTTGTGACTAGTTTTCATGTGATGGTTTTCCCTTTCAATGGAGATTGTGTATCTAATGTATATTGCGAATCGGGTCAATTTTATATGATGTTAGTAATATATTGAAATGATTTCAATGGTCCATATTCATATTTCTCTGTTATGAACCATTAAATGCACCATTTATGAGTCGAAGTTGAGCTTTATTGTGTCATTTCCCTTAAGCAAATATCACTGAAATTGTGCATTCAAATATGAAGATTGAATCCTATGTTGCAGAAACATTAACCACATATAATGAAATTAAATTAAGTCTAATTTAATTTCCCATACTCTATCCTGAAAGTTGGGAGGGTTGCTTAGGAGTTGGAGAGCCATTTTCCCACACCCTAGGGGGAATTACATCATAAATTGCTAGTAATTTTGCCCTTTTTTTCCATCATACCCAATTCGAGTTTCAGATGTCTATGAACTGTCATAAAAATATAATAGATTCAATTTAATATTCATAGACTCCCCACATCAGTTCCTACCAAATTTGAGACCCTCTTGAGCCATTTGAATCCCCGCGGGTCAAAACTAGTCAAGACAATTTTTCCAAAATTTTTCCTTCATTGGGAATTTTTGAATTGGGACATTATAAGTGGTATCATAGCATGATATTGGCACCTTATATAGATCCCTATTCATGTTTCCGTATTCTGACCTTCCTCCATTAGAAACTGAGACTTGAGATCTTAACAGTGAAAGTGAAGAAAGTGAAGAAAGTAATCATAGTTACGAAGAGATTAGGAAAGAACTAGGTTTTGGAGATATGGAGGGAAAAGAAGATAATGGAGACCTTAAAACATTCATTAGAGCAGATATTTACAGTATGAAAAAACATCTCATGCAAGGGTTCGAATTGATGGCAAGCCAATTTGGGAGTAATTCAGCACCCAAGAGTAGTAGTAGTACACCCCATGTTGAGGGGAAGTCCCATGGATAAACCATTTTTTCAAAGAATGGACATCATAACAGGCCTCATGAGTTCAAAAATAAGAATGGACCTGCAATAACCAAGTTCTTAGAGTCCAAATAAGGCCCCTTACACCACCTATGATGTTAGAGATGCAACAAATGATTGGCAACAATTAAGTGATGAATGTAGGAAAGTCCTACCTTTTGATTAGTTCATTAAATCTTCTATCCAGTTCAAGCAAGGAGGAAATGGGAATAGGGAATATCATATTAACAATGAAGTAAAATATACCATGGGAAAAGTAACCACTCCTTCCTTTGATGGTTCCTCACAAATGTCTGCTAGTGCTTGGTTGCAAAAATTAAGTGTATATTTCCAATTAAATCCTATGATTGAAGAAGATGCATTGAAAATGGCCATTCCGTACCTTGAAGGGGAATCTAGTGATTGGTGGTTCCATGGTATTATAACCTTGGGACATGATCAGATTTGATCTCATGAGGGTTTCTCCAATGCATTGATGGAGAGATTTGAGAGGAAAGACCCTGAACTTCCTTTCAAAGAACTAGCGCAATTGAAGCAAGTAGGAACTCTTGAAGCATATATGTTAGAATTTGAAAATATTTCAATATTGGTTTTTGATGTATCTATTGCTAGGTTGGATTTATTGTTTACTGAAGGATTGACATAACCTTTGAGAGGGCTAGTGAAATCTCACAATCCAGCCACATTGAAGGATGCCATGAATTTGACAAGGGATTTGCCGAATGCGTTTCCAAGAAACAAATACCCTTCTAAGCCAAATTACCCTTCCAAGTTCAAGGAAGGTAAGAAACCATGGAAAAAGGACTCCTATACCAAAGAAAATAAAGGAGTATCAAGAAAAGAAGAGCTTAGAAGAAAGAAGCTATGTTTTACATGCCAACAAACTTGGGTCTCAGGACATAGATGTGCCAAGGGGAAGGCACACTACATTGAAGTTTTTCTAAATATGATGAAGAGGAGGAGGAGGAGGAAGAGGAACAAATTGCAGCCCAAGTATAAGGGTATCAAACAGAAGAATAAGAATAACCCACTCTTGACACATGAAAGATTGCAGCACTTTTGGGTGTACCTAGATTCCACACCTTAAGGCTCAAGGGCATCATACAAGGCCAAAAGGTCACAGTTCTAGTGGATGGTGGAGCCACTCACAACTTCATATATGAAGCCTTGGTGGAGAGGAGAAATTTACAAGTTGAAACTTTTGATGGTTTCACAGTCATCATTCAAGGTAACAATTCTATGGATTGCACTAAATGGACTCCGAAGCTTCAAGTTACTCTAGGAAATCATACTATCATTGATAATTTTTATGTATAGAATGTGGCTGATACAAATGTGGATTTTGGAGTACAAAGGTTGTATTATTTAGGGGAGCATACCGTGAATTATCAAGTCCCTGAAATAAGGTTCAAAAATTCAGAAGGGAAACCCATCTTGTTGAGGGGAATGCACACTTACCCAAATCAAGTAGTGTCTTCTCACAACATGAGGACTATCTTGAGGCATGTAGATATAGAGTGGGCTGCTGAATGTTTAATTACATCTCCTAAAACCCACTTGAACGTTGCCAAGCATCCTAAGGAGATAGAGCAACTATTGAGTAAGTATGAGAAGGTTTTTGGAGACCTTCCCCCAGGAAGATGACCGGATAAAGGTGTTGAGCATAATATTGAGTTGGAGATAGGAACACAAACTATCAAAATGCAGCCTTATAGGCCATCCCAAAAGGATTCGAGATGAGATTGAAGAGGCCATTAAAGAACTCTTGGATTTGGGTCTCATAAGGCCTAGTTCTAGCCCATTTTCTTATTCAGTTGTTATGGTAAAAAATAAAGATGGAACCTTGAGAATGTGCATTGATTTCAGAGCATTAAACAAGAAGACAATAAAGAATATATACCCCATCCAAGGATTGATGAGCTCATGGATGAGATCCATGGGCCTAATTTCTTCTCAAAGATTGACCTTAGATCAGGTTATCATCAAATTCGAATGAGAGAAGAAGATATACCAAAGACTGCTTTTAGATGCCACTATGGTCACTTTGAGTTTTTTGCCATGCCCTTTGGCTTGAAAAATGCACCACACACATTCCAATCATGCATGAACAACATCTTCCACAAGCAACTTCGTAAGTTTGTACTTGTTTTATTTGATGACATTCTTATTTACAGTAAAACTTGGAAGGAACACTTGCATCATCTAGAAGAGGTATTAAAATTTCTGCATGATCAATATTTGTTTACTAAGCTGTCAAAATGTGAGTTTGGTTTGACAGAGATCTTGTATCTTGGACACATCATTGGTAAATATGGTGTGAAGGTGGATATGGAGAAAATAAGAGCCATTTTGGAGTGGCCTCGTCCAAAAAAGTGTCACTAAATTAAGAGGGTTCATTGGAATTTGCACCTACTATAGAAAGTTTGTGAAGGGGTTCTCCCAAATCACTTCAACTCTCACTGATTTGACAAATAAATATGCTTTCCATTGGCATGAAGGGGTTGAGAAATATTTCCAAAGAATGAAGGTGGTAATAAGCAATTGTCCTATTCTAGCATTGCCTGATTTTTTTAAACCATTTGTCTTAGAATGTGATGCATCAGGAGAAGGCATTGGAGCAGTCCTAAAACAAGGACAACACCCAATAGAATTTGAGAGTAGGAATTTATAGCCACATGAGATGATTTACTCCATACATGATAAATAAATGTTTTCCATCATGCATTCTTTGATCAAGTTTCAACAATACTTGGTGGGAATCAAGTTTGTAGTCAAAACTGACCATAACAGCTTAAGGTACTTCCTCACTTAAAATGATTTAAATGAAAGGAAGTAAAAATGGGTGAGTAAGATTCAAGAATTTGAATTTGGTATTGAATATGTGAAGAGGAGAAATAATGTGGTAGATTATTCCTTATCTAGAAGACCTTCTATTTCTGTCATGGGTGTAGCAGAAAATTGGAAAGCCACATTAGAAGTAGAGTATGCCAAAGATAAATTTTCTTGTGAAATTTTTGATGGGACTAAAAATGATGATAGGTACAAGGTATTGGAAAGAATCATATACCACAGAGGTATAATCTATTTTGTCCCTAATTCAGGTTTGAAGGAGGAAATTAAAAAAATGCTCATGGTTCTCCTCTAGCAGGTCACCCCCGTTTCTTCAAAACATACCGAATGTTGAGGGAAATATTTGCATGGAAATGGTTGATGGATGATGTTATGAAGTACGTTAATGAATTCCCCACATTTAATCAAAATAAAGTGGACCACACCCATCCAGATGGCTTCTTACGTCCCTTGCCAATTCCAACACAAAAATGGGAGAGCATTTCCATGGAATTCATCACTGGTTTTCCCAAAGTATTTGGTAAGGATTGCATATTTTTTGGGGTGGATAGACTCACTAAATTTGATCACTTCTTTGTTGTTACTACCAATTTCACTGTTGCACAAGTGGCTGAAATATTTTTTAAAGAAGTTTTCAGATTACATGGGCTTCCTAAGAGCATTGTCAGTGACAGAGATGACATATTTTTGAGTGCATTTTGGGACGAAATATTCAAAATGGTGGGGACCAATTTGACACCTATCACATGATATCATCCCCAAAACGATGGCCAAACAGAGAGGGTGAATCAATGGTTGGAAGGATACTTGAGGAACTATGTTAGTGGGCAGCAAAAAGCATGGATAAAATGGTTGCATTTGGGTGAGTTTTGTTAAAATACTACTTTCCACATAATGTCAATTGGCATGTATCATTTTAAAGAACTTTATGGTTATGATGCATACAATTTTATTGACCACATTTTTGGTGATAGTATCGCTCCCAAGGCTAAGGATTGGGTTGAATAAAGTCAAGAAATTTTGAAGGTCTTGAGAGATAGCTTGCAGGTTGCTCAAAATCTGTAGAAACAATATGTAGATCAACATAGAATGGAGAGACAGTTCCAAGTGAATGAATTGGTGTATTTGAGGTTGCATCCCTACAACCAAACCACCATAAAAGGTAAAGGTTTAGAAAATCTCAAACCAAGCTTTTATTTTCCCTACAAGGTGATTTGAAAAGTTGGGGAAGTGGCCTATCAATTGGAGCTTCCCATGGGAAGCAAAATTCATAATGTATTTCATGTCTCTTTTCTAAAGAAGTTTATAGGGAAACACATTTCAGTTTTAGATACTTTACCACCTTTGGATGACGACGGACAACTTTTCCTCATTCCAAACAAAATCTCGAGAATAAGGGAGAGAAGACTACAAAGCAAAACAATAAAAGAATATTTGGTACAATGGAAGGATTTTCCTAGTGAGGAGGCCACTTGGGAAGATAAGAAAATTTTGCAGCATCCAAAATTGGCATTTCTTGAGGACAAGCAATATTGGGTGGGGAGGACTGTCATGTCCCCATTCCAATAGGTATACTAGTTGACAATGTTTCACCCACTTACTGGTTCCCTAGGTTGGGGGAGGAGGCATTAAATATTGCAATAAGGGATCTATGGGAACTAGGAGAACCTTCTTTTATCATTTACACATTAATTTGGGTCATAAAAATAATCAATATGAAGAAAATAAAGTGGAATTTCTTCATAAGGGCATTTAGAGGTCCATGGGGACTTTGGGTGGCTAGATTCCTCCTTACACATGTCATGACTTAATCCCAAATTCAAAATTATGAGTGATGGAAGGTTCTTGGAAGGTGAAGAGTCATCAAATTACATATCATGAGCCTAAGGATTTGAATGGGTGAGTAGGAGTAAATCCCCAGAGAAGAGGAAGAGTCTAGGAAGAAACTAGGTACCATATGGAGCTAGATTCCCTACGCTTTATGACAACAAGGACAGAAGATTCTATGACAAGTCAGACCTGATTACAGAACTGACTGATGACATATGACAAATATGACATGATAGGGCTAAAAATAGCCACCAAGATGTCTAATTTGGGAGTTATAGGCAACCATTTGAATTTGGTGGAAGATGAAGGGTTGAGGAGAAGGCCAATTGGCATGGAGGTTACTAAACATCAAGGATGAGGTGGAGGAAGCCTATGGGAATGAATTATACCTTGGAGGACCTTATGAGGGTTATAAAAATATGTCATGAGGAATGGAAATGGATTTTTATCATTTGTGAATTTTCCTTTGGTATTTGGAGAGAAATTGCTTGTCCTTTGCACGGTGAGTTCACACTTATCTTGCTAGTGAGCCAATTTCGAGAGAGTGAGATTCTCATCCAAGTTGGCCATGGAAGAGGAAATTAAGACCTCTAATTTTTAGCTTCATATAGTGTTTTATTTCATATAGGAGGCTGCTTCTGTTTGTGACCCATCTTTCCTCCCATTCTCTTAATTTCCACTTCCATATTTCCATGTTTTTCTGTGAAGGTGCATTAGTGTGACTGGTGGTTGCACCCCATTGAGTTCATTTGATGCCAAAGCTCTGATGTATGATGTATTTATATTTAATATCAAGTTAATATTCTCTGTAAGTCGAAATAAAAATAAATACATATGCAAATGTCCACATTTCCAAGCTTTCTTGTGACTAGTTTCCATGTGATGATTTTCCCTTTCAATGGAGGTTGTGTATCTGATGTATATTGTGACTTGGGTCAATGTTATATGCTGTTATCAAGCTATTGAAATTATGTCAATGGTACATATTCATATTTATCTGTTCTGAACCATTATATGCACCATTTAAGAGTCGAAGTTGAGCTTTATTGTGTCATTTCCCTTAAGCAAATATCATTGAAATTGTGCATTCGAATATGAAGATTTAATCCTATGTTGTAGAACTATTAACCACATATAATGACAGTAAATGAAGTATAATTAAATTTCTCATACTCTATTCTAAAATTTTGGAGGGTTTCTTAGGATTTGCAGAGCCATTTCTTCCCACACCCTAGGGGGAATTGCATAATAAATTGCTAGTAATTTTTCCCTTTTTGCCATCATGCCCAATTCAAGTTGCATATGTCTATGACATGTCATAAAAATATACGAGAGTCAATTTAAGAGTCCTAAGGATCCCCACATCATTCCATACAAAATTCTATACCCTCTTGATCCATTCGAATCCCCCTAGGTCAAAACTAGTCAAGACAATTTTTCCAAAATTCTGCCTTTATATGGCAAGTGTATAGTTCAGTGCAAATTACATAGCGGATAAGCGCTAATATTTTGTAACTTTGTCTTCCAATTTTGTTATAAAATATGACATATTAGTTAAGCCTTCATATGTGGGTAGCTCACATGCCTTAGTACCTACATGTCGCACAGGCTATGTAATTCTTACACATCTTCTCATCGATACTTCATGTAATCGGTTCTTCCAGTTTTCCAAGGCTTCTCCAGAATCTGATGTACATGAGCTAATGCTTCTCCACCTGAAATTTTCATCAGTGGTTGAATTTACATAATCATCCCTTGTAGAAGTGATATTATAAATCTGGTCCAGATAATCTCCTTGTCCTTCACTATCCACTTGTTCAACATATCTCCGCCCTTCCAGCGAATCAATTGGTGCAACCACCCTTAGCTCTGAATCTTCAAAAGTTAAGATTATTTTTCTTGAAATTTATAATTGTTAGATTATCAATTACCCAGTTGATCAACAAAAGTGCAGGATATAGATTTGTATCATCGGCAGTGTCGACCAATTCAAATCCGACTTAAGTTTTAAGACCTTCTACCTCAACAAGAACTTGATTCAGTCGATCGATAGGTAGAGCCTTCGACTAATTTGGTAATTAGAGCTGGACAGGAGACCATACTAGTCTTGACTTTCCCACGCTCTCCCATGTTTGTCTAGTCAGAATGTTGACATTAGAGCCCAAGTCTAGAATAGTATAATCCATATCACAGTCTCCTATTTGTGCAATCATTCTTAGTTCATGACCAGTCTTTAGTTTTTTCTTGATATGATTAACCCCTTTTTATGGTCGCAACTCTTCTTGGGGTTCTTCTATTAAAGCTGTCAATTTTGTGACAGGATCCTTATCTTGGATTAACTTTAAGCAACTTTTAAAGAATGGTTTTAATTTACTTACCTTTCCAGTAGGTTTCTTTGAGAGTAGTTGGTCAAATCTTTTAGGCATATCCATTATTGGTCTTCATGAAGCCAATGCTTTATTTTCATTGATGAATTATTGTCGCACGTCTAAGAATACTTCCTTTTATTTTTGGATGCTGAATGACACTTTCCTTTGTTGTTGGTCACATTGGCAGTTGTCTGTACAATGCTTCTTGGTCTAGTCCAGTTGCAACACCTCCTCTTGTCATGACAACAATACGTGGTTAGCTTGGTTCAACAGAAATTTTCTGGATATTCCGATTGGGGTTCTAATTGGGATTCTACGGTGGATTCATATTTCACACATTCCTAGCATGCCATTTGGAACTCAATTGAGGACATTCCTCAAGAGTTTGGTCAATAGCCTTACAATAAAAACATGTCTTCATAGGACTTGCACAGTCCCTAGAAAAATGTCTAGGCTGCCCACAATTATATCATATAATTTGGCATCTTTCATGTCCAAATATACCTCCTTGTCCTCACCCTCTAAAATTTACACCCCACCTGGGTTGAGGGTAATGTTATTGTGGGTAACGATTCCATGTATATTAGGGTTGAGGATACTGAGCTTGTGGATATTAATCTTAACCCTGCTTAGATTGTATCTCTTCTTCATTATTCATTAAATATGTATCCACTATTTTCTCTTACAACAACAAATGTGCCTATAATCCTTTTCATCATGGCCTACTGATCTGCAAGATTTACAGTATAAACTAGATGATGCACTTACAATATTCTGTAAGTACAAACACTCTTCTGACATATGGCCTCTAGTATGGCATATTCTGCACCAAGGCATCCCTTATGTCTTTATTAGGTTTGGCGCTCCTGATACGACATAGTTCATAAATGTTGGAAAATTATCTTTATGGTGTTCCTCTGTTAAGCATATGGTACACCACGGTTCTTCTTGGATCTCTTTCCCTTTTTTAATATCCTGAAGTTGCATAGTAAGGTTGTCTAGTTGCAATTGGATTTGCATCATCGCTGCAATAGTCTCTCCCATAGGTTCAGATTCCAATTTTATAGCCAATTTGAGAGCCTCCTTATGTGACAATATTTTGTTGCATAAGGGGGATTCAAATGTGTGGTAAAAACGCCACAATAAACCATTCTTTGTGTTAAACATCCGACGTTTGTTAACTTACTTTAGCCATCAAAGTCTTAAAATTTTGGTCGAAATCCCAAATAGATTCCATAGACAATTGCTTAATCTCTTTTATCTTTGTTATACACTGAGATTCAGATTTCGGATTTCTAAATTCGTCTATTAACCTCGCTCAGATTTGGTATAGTGTTTTCACCGTGAATCCTGTCGGAACCACAAAGAAATCATGTACCAATCCAACTCTCGAACCCTAAGGGTTGTGATAAGTTGATCCTTGTTGATGGCTTCATTAGAGGAAATTTAGGGTCTAAAATGGGCCTTATAAGAAAAAATGCCAACAATAGATTTTGTGAGTTGGAATTCAGGAACCAATAGAATTCCAATAAAATGAGTCAACCATAATGGTTGAATTGACATATTTGTCATAAAAGAAACTACTTTTTTTGTTCGTATTTTTGACATATATCCTTGTGTTTTTACTCGAATTCCGAGCAAGAAAGCTCGTTGGATGCAAAATTTAATTCCACATCCAACAAACTCTCCCGCTCGGAATTCGAGTAAAAACACAGGGAGATATGTCGAAAATATGAACAAAAAACGTAATTTTTTTCATTCTTCCTCCAAAATTAATAACTATTATTTTATTAGTTTAATTATTATTTTATTATTTTAACTATTATTTTATTATTTTCCTTAAGAGGCCCATTTTAGACCTCAAATTTACTCTAATGCATCTTGGACCTGTTTCTTGGTCCACATGGATTCACATAGAAACCAATGTTGATATGGGTTTTCTAACCCATTTTCGTTAAAGATCGGTAACTTAATATCATTCCTGACCATCATATTTGTTCTAGGAACTGCTCAACTAGTGGGAATTCCTTGTCTGCTATTCCCACCACTACTTTTACTTTGATTAACAAACCCATTGGGATATGTGTTTCTAGATCTTACCTTCGGAGATGTACGTGGGGTCATCGGTGTGCCGTACTTGTACTTTGGATATGGGGCTTCTTATTCTTCTTATTCTCTTTCAGATATATGCTGGTATTCCTCTTCCTCGTCGCAAGAACCTCCATCAAAGTGTGATGTCAACTCATAGTCTTCTCCTTGGGTTGTACTACAACTTCCTCTTTTAGTCATAGTCCTTCTTCTCTTTCCTGACCGAAATCTTCTTCCACTTTTTACATCCACCTTCTAGTTGAATTTCTCTATCTCCACGGAAAATATCAGCTTACTTTGCTCCATTTTTCTCACACTTTGTTTGCGACATATACCTGGTCTCCATGCAGAAATATTTACTTGTCAGACTCCATTATTAGGATCCCTTTCTCACATATAAGCATCTTTATCCAAATCCTTAAAGATGTCAGGTACTGTCCTCTCAATCCTTGGAAACAATTTCTTTCTACCTCATTGTATGATGTTATTGTGTCGACAACAAATTCAATGATTTATCCTTCAAAAATACTGTCAACCCAAAACTCAATTGCCCTACATATGGGGTTTCTAACACTTTTCAGTCGCTGAATCAGCTTGGGGCTCCACTCTATCAATTATCTTTATTGAAATTTTTTTCTGCTGGGTTCTTAGCTTTAATAACCACTCATACAACAAAACAGCAAATTCACAAAAGAATATCCCATGAATAACAGTATAAATGTACCACTCCAACCACTCTTTTTGGTCCATCCAGGATCCTTCTCTCTCTTCTAGCGCAAACTCTAGTGTTTGAAACTCTACCCATTCTTGAATTTTTGGCTTCCTTGAATACCAAAACATATCCCTCACCAAAATGATTCATGGTCCCGAAAACAAAACCATTTGTTGGATTTCTTCCTCTAGTCGACCCAGGTTTAGGTCCTCGATAGTTAACAAAGACCCAGATACTAGTCTGACAGAGCAGAGCTTAGTCGGCATCACCTGTGACACAGATGAAATCTCACCCGAGATATATTTATGGGAAACTTCTAGAACCATGTGTTTGTAGCTAGGTGAAGATTTCTACTCTTGATGTACCTTATTATAGCGCTTGATTGAATCAAGGATTATACTTCCTACTCCTTGTCTATTTATTCAAGTTAATAGGCTATTTACCAATTGACACATCTTGTACCATTCAACAGGAAGAACATATCACAGATTCATTTAATAAGCAACGTGACATATACATACATGAGATTATTCATAAGCAGAAGGGATGCGACACATTCAGATCTACTTATTCAGAATATGCATACATTCAACATAAACACACTCATTGCATACACATAGAGGCAACATTTAACATGGAAACCCATTTGGGAAAAAACATAAAGACGCTCTTCATATGGCATGAGAAATATATCATCCCTTTTTTCTACACACTCAACTTGCATAATCTGTTCTAGATATTCTTTACAACTTATACATACTTCTCTCCTCTCATGCTCTCTAGTCTTTGATCTCTGAATTTTCCTCTCATTTACTCTATTGTCGATCTGCACACAGCCTAGATCAAATCTCTTCTCTACAACTCTACGACTTTGAGAATAAACCACTCTACTTATTCATCATCTAGGACATGAGGCAGAGGGAGAACAACCCACAAACATCTTGGGTTATCCCTTTTATAATCTCTTACATGTCGTAATCAACCAACTCTAATCTGTTAGCCGGTTGGATGTCATTCCTATTCTCATACATTCAGTTACAATTGACAATAGGCACTATCAGCCCAAAAATACAAAATATGCTTTTGTTACCCAAGCCTGCTTTATTCTAACTGAATTCTTACCCATGATCACTCGAACTGTCCCTTTCAACTACTGTACGCTTTTTCTATCATGGTTTCTTCCATCATAGCTTCTCTCATGCAGCTCCTCTTCTGTTGCAGACTCTTCCATCATTGGCTTCTCTCGTCGCATCTTCTCCTTCGTCGCAAATTCCTCTGTAGTGTGACCAGAATCTTCATATTCTTGAGCAGAATTTTGGTCGAATTCTGCCTATATCTTCCTAGGGACAACATAGATTCATCCTAAGCTAGACTAGTAACAAAGAGTTAGAAAATAGTGTGCCAAAGATATGTTTTTCTTGGAGTAGAAACAATTGTTTCTCTCTCATAATAGACTTACGAATGGTAATAAGTCTTTTGCTTGGACATATTATAAAAATGATAATTTTATACATGGAACTAAAGGGACAAATGGACAAAAGGACACAAATGCTACTAAGGAGGGAAATTGAAATTACTTAGAAATGGTAGGATGTTGTCACTAAGCTATGCTAAGGAATCCAACTGTCTGCTTTAGGCCTCAAGGATGTTGTCACTAAGTTATGTTTTTCTTGGACTAGAAATAATTGTTTCTCTCTCACAATAGAATTATGAAATGGTAAGAAGTCTTTTGCTTGGACACATTATATAAAGGATAATGTTATATAGGGAACTAAAGGGACAAATGGACAAAAGGACATGAATGCTACTAAGGAAGGAAACTGAAATTAACTAGAAATGGTAGGATGTTGTCACAAAGCTATGCTAAGGAATCCAATAGTTTGCTTTAGGCATCAAGGTTATTCTTCTGGGAAGAGTGGTTAACCATCAACAATATTTGAAGAGCTAATTACTTACTATTACAACATCAACAACAAAAGACTTCAAGAAAATTGAATTCCATATTTAAGTAACGAGGACATGTTCAAATGATTGAAGGAAAGATGTAACAAATAATATTATAACAACAATATTAAACCCTGACATTACTATGATGCCTTGGGACTATAGGTAAACTGCCATAGTGTAATGGTAAAGAATGTCCATGTTCTATTAATCTAATCTTTGAAATTTGTGGTTCAAGGATCCACATATGAAAAAAATGCACAAGCTGAACTATAATACTCTGCCCCATGGAACCAACTATTTAGTGATCCCATTCAACTCTAATTGATTATTCAACACTTGGGGTATTTTTTTTCTTGTAAACACAATATTTATTTCAATTAATATTTCTTGGATTACTCACAAGTATTTTGAATTGAATCCACAAGCAACCGATGAAGCACAAATCGTTGGGACAAAATTCTACAAGCAAATTCCATTTATTTGTTTGCTACTTCCTAGTGAGGGCGGATAAGACATAAAAGTTAAATTTCCAAATATGAATGTTTCTTTTGTTGATTTCATAGAGTTCCCATGTAGAATTTTGGTTCGAGATTAACAAATCGGAGGTTGGATCTGAATGTGTTTATTGCACAATTTGGGTTTCTCAGGTCTTTCTTATTCATTTTTACCCAAGTCTAGGAAGTAAATTTTTCTAAAGGTGATCCACATAAAATGGTAAACATATTTTGAAAAGATTAGATTATAACCTTAATGTTTGTAGGGAAGAACAATTAGGAATAAGAAGAATAGGTGGGTGAGTGTGTTGACTTTAAAGGCACAAGGGATAGGCTTGGTGGAGAGTTGGCAGAAGGCCAAACACATGAATAAAACATTAAATTATAACCCCATTTTGAAGCCATATAAAATTTGTCATAGAATAAATATCACAACTATGACTATACATCTATGAACTTTACGGGAATGTGGGAAAACTTGGAATTATAATAGACACACACACACACTAGCTCAAGTGGTTGAGTGTTGTAAATTGTGAGCAGAAGGTCTTGGGGTCAAATCCTCAGGTGGCTATATATTGATATATAAGGGCATCACTTGACGTCCCCACCAGGTTAGCTTCATAATCAGAGCGAACAAGATGAGGCCCCTTCGGGTGGGCCCCTTGTGATTTCTTCCCGTGGATGTAGTAGCCCCGCTGGGGGGTTGGCGAACCAAAACATAATATATATATATATATATATATANTTCCTCACAACTTGCAACACTCAACCACTTGAGCTAGCCCATCAAGCTATATTGAATTTCATATAAATAGATATATATGGAAATTTACGTTTTCCAAATTTCATTGTCAACTTATTCGAATGCAAACATGAACTAGAGCCATGTGACTAAGGTCATCACAAAGTAACACTCCAACAACATTGCATTTATTGTGACAATAATATAATTGTTTTATGTGGATTGACTATTTTTCCACTTACTTAAATGATTCACAACATAGAAAACTGTGAGAAAGCATATCTTCATTTGTGCATTGCATTTTTTTATGAAATAATAATAGGCATATTCCATTAACTACAATGTTGTGAATTCCATAAATCTTACATGATTTGAATTTAAGGTCTTGTATAGCACTAAAATCCATGCATCAATATCCATGTAGAAGATTGGATTGAGGGTTATCTCCATATGTTAGGATGATGTTATCCCTAGAATAAAGGAGCATGTCTATCATAAAAGAGAATAATGTCTACCATGCAACCAAAATTAGCACTCGAGGGATTAAAGGAGCATGTTAACCACCCGCAAAGTGTTCAAATTAGGCTTATAAAAAAACATATTCATCCAGAAAATCACGTGAGTGCAGGGGCTCATGTTGTGACAAGAAGAATCTAAGGACTGCCTGACAAGCTAGAAGCACCAAATGAGGAACACTACCGGGAGTGGCTTGGATCTACCATCAAAGTTTATAGAGTGTTGATGTTCCTTAAAATCAAGGATTAAAGGAGCATGTCTATCATAAAGAAGCATAATGTCTATCATGCAACCAAAATTAGCAATTGAGGGAATAAAGGAGTATGTTAACCACCTGCAAAGTGCTCAAATCATAATTATAAAAAAAATTATTCATCCACACAATCACAAGAGTGCATGGACTCCGGGCGGGACAAGAAGAATCTAAGGACTTTCCGACAGGCTGGAAGCAATAGATGACGAACATCCTTAGGAGTGGCTTGTCTCTACCATCAAAGTTTACAAAGTATTCCAACGATTCCTAGAGTGGATGACATCGGAAGGGGAATGGTTTCTTCCAGCATCAAAGTGAAAAGGAAAAAGGAAAAAATGGGAACGGGTTCTCCAACCCCTTAGACCAATTACCATGAAAAAAAAATGCATTATTCATTCCACGTTATAAGTTTTCTAACAATTTCTCAATCTTTGGGACTATGATCATGTTTCCACAAAACATTAAAATCAATAAAGGTCAATGAAGGTTTATGCACACATTTATACCCACATATTTATGCTTGTTGAATACTTGCCTGTATTTGTAAATTTGAGTTAGTTGTTGAGTCTGTGCAGAGGAACAATTATGAGGATAGTCTCATAGAGTACAAGTGATTTCTTAAATGGTCTGTATCTCAAGAAGGTGATGATAAGAGGGAACCTATTCCTTTGATTTATACTGAGTTGCATGTTATCCAAACATTCCCACCGTGGGTATTGTGTTTGACTTAACGGTGTGCCTCACTATAAGAGACTTATAATGGTTGCAAAGATTTATCTCGCTTTCTCTTTTATGTAATTTTTTTTTTATAACAAAAATGGAT
>LPNX011210373.1:118300-182697 GCA_001517045.1 Pseudotsuga menziesii
ATGTACAATTCTTTCAAAAGGAAACTCCAAGATGAACTTAAGGTATTGGCTGAAATGTGCTGGGTTCTCCATTAAGACTGAGATGACCTTGAGCCAGAAGACAGGCTTTGTTTGCTAAAGAATTTTCCCTTCCATTTAATTCTCTCAGAATGTGAAAAGAGTCAACCTATTCAAGCTCCTTCATTGAATTTTGAATTCTCTGCAGAATTAAATTCAAAGCTGAATTATTAAAGAGACCATCTGAATTTAACATTTTAATCAAGAGTTATGAATCCCAAAAAACGTGGATTGAATTAAATCCATTCTCCTATGCCAACTGACATGCATTTAGGATACTATAACTCTCTGCTTGATTATTTGACATTATACCAAGCCCCCAAATGAAATTTGTTTCAATCAGTCGATCAAGCGATATTAACAATCCCCCAGCTCCAGATATCCTAGGATTTCCCTTGGACGCACCATAAAAAAATACAAGCAGAGGAGGAATTCATCCACTTATTTAAAAATTCTGTCTCATTTCAGCGAATTCGCTAAAATGAAGGGCAACTTGGTTTGAAGGATATTGGTTTTCGAATGCCCAAAGAACACTTTCCAAGCCACGCGTATACCTCAGCTTACAATGTTGACAAAGAAAAAGAATTGTGCACCATTTCTGAGATATGAAGTTTTGTTATATTAGCTACTTTCTCTAGAGTCGAGTGCTTACCATTGAAGATCCAATTGTTCCTAGTCATCAACAACGTCCACCAAATGTATTTTGAGATAACCTTCCAGATATTTTTCCAATCCACAATATTGACCAATGAGCTGGAACTCCTATCTTTCCATATAGGAATCCGAGAGTGCCAGGAGGAGAAGAGAGCTATGACTAAAATTTGAGAAGAAGCTGAAGCAGAGAGGCCGAATAGGGCCAACTCCCAAACCTGTTGAGAAAACATACAATTTATGAAAATGTGATCCAACGTTTCTTCAGCTGCATTGCAGAGACAACTTCTAAATGACCCATTGAACCCACGCTTGCTCAAATTTTTTCCAGTCAGCACTCTTATGTGCAGAAGAAGCCAGGTGAAAAAATTCGCCTTAGGGAGATAAGGAGAGGACCATACAAAGTTCCAGATTGCTGGAGAAATGCTTGAAGCAAGGGGCGGTTGAAGAGCTAAGAAACCAAGGGATGCTGATTATTTACTGGTGTGACCCCACCCTCAAACATCTTTATAGAAGCAATTAACATGAGCAAGACCAGCTAAGGACAATATCAACAAATTCTGCTGAGAAATGAGATGATCTGGAATCTCAGGAAAGGCCCAGCCAACCTAGTTCCCATCTTTGTCCCAAGTACATATATCTGCCAGCCTAAGGAAACCTTTGTTGATTAATTAAGTCTTAATCTCACTCAATGAAATGATAGAGGAAAGAGGCAGGTTTTGTAAGATCTTATCCTCCCATAGAAAAGTCCTTTTCCCTTTTCCGAGAATTCTATAAAACTACTGCTGTACATTATTGAATCCTCTTCTACATAGATTCCAGATTGTTATACCTAAAGGGATGTTAGATGAATTGATATTTCCCAATGATCCTCCCTTTAGATATTTGTTCCAAAATATCTTGCTGACTGGATGATTTTTATTTGAATACAACTGCCATATAAGCTTTCCTCCCAAAGCCAAATTTTCCAACTCAGGGTCTCGGATTTGCAAACCACCCTCCGAAATGGGTCTTTTAAGAATTCCCAATTGACTAAATGCATCTTCTTCTGATTACCTTTTCCACCCTCCCAAAGAAAATATCGAAGAAGTTTGGATATTTGGGTGGAAATGGACTTGGGGGTAAGAAGCAGAGAAAAAGGGAAGATGGGGAGAGATGAGAGAACAACCTTAATCAATATGAATTTACCCGCCTTAGTTAACCATTTCCCACCCTAGGAAACAAGTTTTGATTTAAGTTTACAAATCACATCCAACCACAATGAAGGAGGGCCAGGTCCCAGAGTTAAGTGAAGCCCCAAATACTTGATTTTATCCCACTTTTCAAAGCTGGGAAATCCCAAAGAATGAGCTATTCTAAGAAGAGATAGATGGTCTACGTTCCAACCATATACAACACTCTTGCTTTTGTTAATCAAAGCACCTGAGCTTGTACAATTTTTTTTTAATATTACATTGAAAGCTCGAGCAATTATTAGGGAAGACCCTCCCAATAAGAGAGAATCATCAACAAAAAGGGTGTGAGTTATAGGGTCTACACCACTTGCAATCTTGATACCAGGGAGAGAAACAACAACCATTTCAGCAGAAAGTTTTCTACTTAACACTTCCACCATCAAAATATATAGAAAGGGAGACAAGGGACACCCTTGACGTAGCCCCCTTGAAGATTGAAAGAAATATGCTGGTCTTCCATTTACAAGAGGCGAAATCCAGGTCTTGTCAGTGTAGGCTTTAATCAAACAAACAAACTCTGCACTAAATCCAACAGAGCTTAAGACTTGGTAGAGGAAGGAGAGCTTGACTCGATCCAAAGTGTTTTTCATGTATAACTTGATAAGCATGCCTTTCTCCTTCCCAAGAAAATTGGAATGGAGGGCCTCCTAAACTTGAATCACATTATCTATCAAATGTCTTCCTTTAACAAACCCTCCATGAAGAGGAGAAATTAGAGCTCCTAACAAAGGTTTCAATTGATTGGCTAAGAGTTTGGCCAAGATTTTATAAGAAGCATTACATAGAGAGATGGGTAGGAATCTATCAAAAGATGTAGGGTTTACTTCCTTTGGAAGCAAGGCTAGAAAGGTAGAGTTAGTGTTCCCTCCCACTTTGGATTTTTTAAGGAAGGCTAAGATCATCCAGAGGAGATCAAATTTAATAATATTCCAAAAAAACTCTGTAGAGATGGATAGAGAATTTGTCTGACGTAGGGGCCTTGTCCGACTCCATAGCCCAAATGACATCAACAAATTCTTTCTAAGAAAAGGGTTTCACAAGTTCAACATTGTCATCGTGACTGACCAATAAATGAATATTAGATAGAAAATCTGAATTCAAAAATTTCATCAAAGTTACCATCTTCATGGAACAAAAGCTAGAAATCATTAGAAACCTATTGCAATTGCATTTGTCCTTTAATAACCTCACCCTCACTAGTGCATATTTCTGATATATGGTTACGAGAAAGCCTGGACCTGCATTGCTGGTGAAATAATGTAGAATTTGTATCCCAACAAGCACCCAGAGGCTACGGGATTTAAGCCTCATATGTTCTTCCTCTTGACAGAAGGAAAGGGAAGCTGAAGATTGTGCAGCCTGCTCAACAACTAACTGAGAATTATATATTTCATTATTTTCCATGCTAAGCTGAATCTCAGTTAAGGCCTGAACTGTCACTTCCTTGCTTCTTGTTGGATTTATGAGGGAGTTTTGATCCAGCTTTTCAGAGCGACTTGGGTGAGCTTCAGCTTTTGTTCTCAGACAAAGCTGGGAGAGCCATCAATGAACTGAGACCATACTTGGGAAATTAATTCCCCAAAACCTTCCCTCTCAACCCAGAGAGGACTAAACCGAAATGGGATAGGTCCAAGGTTTTCTTCTTTTTCCAAAAGGAGAGCAATTGGATGATGGCCTAATGTTAACTTTGGCAGAATTTTTGAGGTTAAAACATTGTCATCCAACAACAAACTTTGAACTAAGAATCTGTCCAAACGAGCGGAAATTCAAGCTGGCCCCACTCTCTTGTTATTCCATGTGTAACGCCCTTTCTTGGGCTTGAGATCTATAAGGTCTCTTGGGTGAATCAAGGAATGAACCACCTCCTGAAATGGATCCTTTCCATGATTTCCTCCACATTTCTCCTTGGGTTTGAGAATAATGTTGAGATCGCAATCCATGAAAATATTTGTGAGAGAATGGATTTCCAAATAGTCTGACAGAGTAGGCCAACATAATTTTTTCTCAAGATAATTAACAGGGACATAGAGGTTGAAGAGAGAAATGGTTATCTTGCTCGATAGTTGCTGTAATTCAGTGAAAATCCAATGTTGAGTTACAAATGAGATTTTAAGGAGAAAATTATCCTCTGAACATAAAGTAGCAAGTCCCCCAGAGGTGCCCCGAGCACTTACTGCCATGCCTGTGTTTTTTTCCATTTAGACCCACTGATAGATAAAAGAGCATCCTCTTCTATCTTAGTTTCTTGGAGCAAGAGAATGTTCGAAGGATTCATTTTAAGTAGATATTTAACTGCTTCAGCCTTCAATGGGTTCCCCAAAGCCCTGCAATTCCAAGAATTGATCTGCATTATTTACTCGAGGGGAAGGGAGTTGCTCCTCCCTTTGGGGGTCTATTTCGCTTGCTTCTTCCAAATGACAATTCAATGGTAGCCTGACTACCCTGCATATTTGTCCTCTTAGCATCTTCCTTCATGATCTCCTTTCAATATTTCCTTCAATACTTTTTAGAGAATTGCCCATTGTCTTCTGAGGAGCCAAAAGATTCAACTTTCTTCTTAAGCGCATCTACATAAGAGGGAGAAATTGGAGGTATTTTGGGAGACAGGTCCTGCATGTAAGCCTATTCTCTGGGAGAGTTTAGATGAACATGCTCATATTCCTGAGGCTCTCTATTTACTTCTCCCTCTTCATTATTAACTTTAGATTGCTGAATTTCACCTTCTTCAGGAATAGGAGAGATATGATAATCAACAGAACTTAAAACCTTGAAAGGATTTGAAGAGGCCAAGGAATTTCCTACCAATTGATATTTTTCTTTTTTCACAGTAGGGTTTACTCTGTTTCCAGCATATCCCACTTTATTTTTCACCTGTTTAGACGAGCCTACTTTCTGATCTTGTATCCATTGATTAGGCTTTTCTGTATGTAGCACTTCTTCTGATTTTTTCTTACAATTGGGAGTAAAGTGGCCATATTCATGGTAGAAACGACACTTGAAAGGGAGTTGTTCATAATCAAGCTCCTAAAAATGAGACCAATCAGCGACATTGAGCTTGATTTCCTTAGGCAGCCCAATCTCCAAATCGACCTCAACACAAATTCTGGCACAAGAATATTGATCCTTCCTTTCTGCCCTATCAATGTATTTTCTGAGCATATTCAGATTCTAAATTCTAGTAGTGAAGGGGAAGGTGGGGGAGCCTAACCCAGATAGGAACAACCGAAGGAACATTTTGGGAAGGGTCAAAATCTGGCATCCACTTGTTCAAGTAGAGTCCCTGAGGACCCATAAAATAAGGACCATTTCAGAATATAAGATCTTGATCATCTACTGATTCAAAGATAAAAATGTAATAACCTCTATTAACGAGATGATTATGGACTCCATCTGAGACCAATGGTCTCCAATTTCACTGAACCCATCCTTCAACAGCCTTTGGGGATGGCCACAACCTAGTAAATTGACCTATTAGACCACACTCTGCTAGATTCAAGGTAGTCCGACAAGGACGCTCCGCTGGGAGATCAATAGAAGGGATGTTTGTCTTCTTCACAAAGGACTGCCCTAGAGGGATTCCCTTTCTCTTCCCACACGAAGCAATGAGGCATTTGAATGCATCAATCTCAGAAGGAAGAGGAGGAGGACCCCCTCCAGAGGCCATAGAGAGCACGATGACCCTCTGAGAGATTACTGAGCAAAAAAATCACAAATCCAGGGAGAGAAGAATAAGTCTAAGCCAACACAGAAAGGAATACAAACTAGGAATCTTTCTTGAGAAACCAAACAATGAGAGCCTTCACACCTAGAAGGATCAAATCCAACAGCATCCAAAGATCAAAGGTCTTGGAGAGAGATGCGTAGCAGACACCCCGGCAAGAAACTACACCAGCAACAATAAACTCCACCAAGAGAGCTCTTGGCATGCTCACAATATCAGCCAAACATCCTGCAGCAAGCAGGACTCCACCAGGGAATCAGACAGTTTCTTGGAGCAAAAAGTCGGTCAATTAGCATTCCTATAATGTCCTATAATGAACTCTTTTATGTAATTTTTCATTGGGTGCATATCCTGGAGTTTTAAATATTTGAACTATTCGCCCTTCACATCTTTGTTGCTTAAATATGTTTTATTATTATCTATGTTTTCTTTTCTAAGGGGATCCAACATCAGGAAACTGTACAGTACAGCTCCCATCCCTAGTTGGCATTCCGCCTAATCCTAACCTTGCAACATTGTTTCAACATGCCCATCTTTATTTTGACAATATATATGTAATTCTATCTAATAAATTAGGTGAAACATGGCTAGATTTATGACCAGTGGATGGGATATGACAAGAACAAAAATGAGAGAAAAAAGAGAGGGGCCAACTTAGTTTATGAAAAATAATTTCATGCACTTGATCATATGCTCATATCTTCATTCCACATAAGCACAAATAAAAAAAGAAAATGTAGTCTCCCTCCGTTTATGCAACCAACCATGCGTCAACACTATAGAACCATTAAATCTTACATTTTCCCAGTGGGAACATGAGAGATGCGAAGGAATTGGAGTACTCGAATACTAAAATCTGCAGTTTACCAACTCTAGATACTCTATGATTTTCCTAGGGATTCCATAACTATTTTTATTATTGGATGACACCATGACCACCTCTTCGAGCATGACAATGCTATTGCCTTTATGCATATAACTAACTCAAAGTAATAAAATCTTGTTGTTCTTGATTTTTATTGATCATATTGAAGGTTCCATTTCAGAACTCTAATACTAAAAAATATGGTATTTTGGCTTCAATTCATAGTTGCCATTTTCTATATGACATATAACACATAATTTGTATAGTAAGCCTCCATTGTGAGCATAGGTTAAAGTGTGTTTTTCATGCTACTAAATGTATGAGTATTCATTCTAATTATCATATCATGAATGAGGTTTGCGTTGGAAATTGGCAAAGCTCATTCTAGAATATAACTAATCTCTTAGTTATAACTAAGCTCTTCAGTATGCTGCATGCCATACGAAACCTATGACTCAGAAACATACCCTAGGCTTTAGATTCATATTAAACCCTCACTCCCAGACTTGAGGGTTGCAAGCCTACATGGTAAATCCAACATAGTAGAGCTCCCTGTATTTTTTACTAATAATATTATGAAGACTACTTTGAAGTGCTACAATCAAAACTACATCTTTGGAAATAGGTACATATGTGGTCATATGATTGAATATTTTATAGAGGAGCTTGTTTCCAGAGTATGTGAGGCTTAGAGAAACACCGGCTGGAACATTGGAATATTCAATATAGATACAAAAACTAAGAAAATATAGCTACATATGAGGTACATATATGGTCAAATGGTTGAATATTTTACATAGGAGCTTGTTTCATGACTATGTGAGGCTTAGAGAAACAACGACTGTAACACTGGAGTATTCATTATAGCTATAGAAACTAAGAAAATATAGCTACAAGAAATAAGAGGAAAATAATTGAAATAACATAAAGATGTCATCTAGAAATGAATGGGATGCCTACTGTAGCAGACTTAAATATTTTTTCATTAGGTTCCTAAATAATTAATGGACCAGACTTAAAACATGGTTGACAGTAAATAATTAATGAACTGAGAAGCAAAACATGAAATACATCAATTCGAAGTTAGGTTTGTCGATATCTTGATGGAGAGATTCAAGGATGAATTGTTATGTTCCCTCATAATTCTATATACAATATTCATTTCATATTCTACAGATTCTTCCTGAGAAGGGAATACAAATTTGGGATTGCAATACGTAGTATCTAAATATAAAATATTGACACCAATAAATCCATAGATGCAGGATCTAGCTTCATATTCAGAGAATACCTCATGTCGCTCGTATGTACATTTTTAGCATCTTCAATACAAACCTTGAATAGAATCTAGACCGTGCTGGGGCAATGATTGGACTGAAGTAACGTCACCTCGCATTTTCCAAATCACATAATTTTTCCTAATTACTGGAGCCATGAGGGTTTCTGATATTTCCAGAAATTCCACTAGGAGTCGTGCTGTAACCTCAGAGCAAAAAATCAAACCCCGCCCCCAATGGGGCATAAGCCCCACATAGTGATTGACATGGAAATGCGTGAGGAAATATGCAACAGAAAATGGGTCTACGGAGCAGAATCTTTCCACAATGAAGCACATGTTGGGGATGTGCTTGGATTGAGGGCATAAATTCTTAGCAAAAGTGAGTTTCCTGGATTTGCCTCCAACACTTTCTGAAAGGACATTGTTTCTTAGCAAAAAATGAGTTGCTTGGATTTTCCTCCAGCATTTGTAATTGGGCCCCGTGAGAGATAAAAAATGTCTTCATAAATCAAAAAAAGTTAAGGCATCATAGGATCTACCTTCATTCACAAAAATGGTGCTTAACGGCCTCCGCCATGGCCACCTCATCATTAGAGAGGGACGACGTTATCCGGTTTCCCATGATCTGGATTGAGTATTTGAAAGCCCACTTGTTGGCCTCTTTTCCCCACTCGTGCAACCCAGGTTCTGCGCAGCCCGCCGATCCAACAACTACCCGAGATACCAGCCCGATAGAGAAAGCCCCATCGGTAACACCTGCGAAGTAGGCACAATCTCACCCGAGATATCTCATACATGGGTAACTGCCGGAACCATGTTTCCGTGATTGTCGAGGGAGTATGGTCCCTTGGCTTGCAGCCAAGGAGCTCAACGAAGGAAACAGGATGGCTGGAATACGAGGTTAGTTCTGTGCGACTGAGCATAAACATATGTCATCACGCATGACCTGACCTTCCTTTCCACCTCGCAACTAGTGCAACTTGTGCGACACAGCTGATTCACATCAATCGGCTCTACGACTTAAGTCGAGACTCAAAATGGTAATCATATAGACATATATACATATATACAGATTCAATTCAACAATGCATTCCGTTCATTCATCTACCAATGGCAAGAACCTAACAGAGACTCAAGAAACATTCAACATTATATGGAAAGCAAATAGTAATTACTCACATAAACATTTACCACATCAACCAGTCATTCAAACACAAGAGATAATGTGGAAACCCATATGGGAAAAACCACTAAGGAGCTCTTCATATGGTATGAGAAAGGATATAACACCTTGCAATCTGCGGGATGTAGACCGATCTTGAGATATGTCGTTAAGTTCAGACTTATGGTTCTCATGCTCTCTATCTTATTTCTCATAATCTACGGCTACTACCTACATATCCACACATAGAATAGATCGACTTCCCTAGCATCTCCGCCGCTCTAGCAGAGCTCTCCCATTGCACTAACTCTGACTACCTCCTGCAGATTCCTGATTACCTTCCTCTTAGATCTGTTCTCTGCAACCGTATACAAATCTCATCTATCAAACCTATTTTGTAATTACGACTGACAAAACGCAACCTTCTCAGTATTAAATCTCTCCTATTTATATTATTTTACATGACTGCACTGGGTCGACTGCTTACAGGCAGTTTATTAACTGTCACCATCAGCTACCCCCTAGGCTACAGCTGTGGTGATCATGACTTGAAACGAGGCACTAACGACCTTACTTACAGCATGATTCCACTTGTGTGGCATCTGCCGACTTAAGATAAATTCCGCACCCACGATCGCCCTGTCACTTTTCAGTTGTTTATCATTTGCGTGTTTTCTGCGCCTACCTTTCCTATGCTATGCACCTCTTTGATCTTCCTGCGTGGGTCCTTTGTTTCCTTCATGGTCTTCCCTTGTCTCCATCGCACGTGCAACATATCTTCTTCAGTTGCATGCGCGAGTTTCTTTCCTATGCTCCTTTCTTGGGCCAACAGGCCCCCAACACTCACCTGTGGCTCGTCTCGAGCCACTAAGCAAGGGACATTCGACAGGTGCCACTTACGGTGCATCTTTTCCAAAAATTTCTTCCTCTATATATCTTTTTTTTTCTTCCATAGTTTCTTCTGTTTCCTGGCTTGCGCATCTTGTTCCTTGCGTGCTTTTTTTTTTTAATTTTTATTTATTTTTAGCTTAGACTTGGGCTTACACAACTTCCTCTTTAGTCTCTTTTGATAAGTCTATGCCCACAGGTTTGTCCTGTGTCTGGTCCAAGCCTTTTTGATGGCGCTCCTCATGTTCTGCTTCATCTTCCTGTGCACCTTTATTTGCGTTTTGCTCTTCTTATCTTGCTTCTTCTCTTAGTTCTTCTGTGCTCACCACTGCGGTTATATATTTCTCCGCAAGTTGGTCTGCACGACCAACATTTTGCTCGAACTAGGCCAGAATAGGAGTAAGCCGTTCTATCTCCCGGCAAGCTTCTTCTGCCTGCTGCTCGAGTTCCCACACTCTGCTGCTGCTAGGGTGTTCTAATGAGGTACTAGCAAGTGCATGAGTGAACTCATGGATTCCCTGTTGAACTGACAGAATTAACTCTATTATCCTTTCAGCTTTGGCCTGTTGCTTAGCCATTTCCTTGTTGTGCATGCTTTCCTAGTTGCGCAGGGTTCTTGCCTTATCGAGGAGCTCCTTAAGCTCAATTCCCCTGGTGATTTTTTCCTTTGTTGGCAGCTTCTTAATCTCGACCTTTAGTGCCAATATTTGCAAGTCTACTTGCTGTGCTTGCTTGGCAAGTTGTTTTGTATTCTTGTCATCGATGAGCCGTTCCCATGTTGCAGCAACTGCTTCCATTACTTATGCACAGATGTTCTCAGCTTTCCTAAGCCGGGAAACAACTTGAGTTGCCAAATGCGGCCTTTGCTGCAACACTTTAGGGGGTGTGCCGGGCTGTGGGTTGGTCTTCATCTCCTAGATCTGCTTCTGGAGGTCTGCGGCCAATTTGGATAGACATCTCAATTGATGCACAGGTTCAACCTTAGTCTCTGCCTCCTCATCTAACCATTTGTTGGTAACTTTTCCCCACTCGCGTGACCCAGGTTCTACGCAGCCCGTTGATCCAACAACTACCTGAGATATCGGATCGATAGAGAAAGCCCCATCGACAACACCTGCGAAGCAGGCGTAGTATCACTTGAGATATCTCATAGATGGGTAACTGCCGGAACCATGTTTCTACGATTGTCGAGGGAATATTGTTACAGAGAAAACTTGCTATGGCTTGGGGTGTACCACAACAGATAGAGAAACCACAGATTTCAATTCCTTCCCAATATGCAAGAGAAATACAACATCTAACACTAAAGGATCTCGAAACATACCTTATTCGAGACGGTTGTAGTAGATCCCCGTTGAGCTTTTTCCAATCCCACTTGCTTTAGAAATTTACTCTCAACAACAGTAAACAAGGCAAGCATGTTATATGATATAGTGTTAGGCCTACTCTAGCATATATAATCAATGATACACAAACAATTAAACACATCCATGGATTCAATATTCATTTAAATGCACATCATTGGACAATAAAATATATTTCTATTAAATAAATCAAAGATTACATAAGTGACAACCTCTATCGACATGTCTGCGAATTGGAGAAACTGAGTCCTCCACTTGGGCCTCCACCACCTCAATCATCCATCTCTTGATAGCAAGCTCACAAGCAAAGGAAAACTTGGGAAGAACAGAAAGTGCTCCAAGGGACAAAGGGATGCAGACTCAAGTACAAGCAAGCTATGACAACAATGGACTATAGTTTTCTTGCTCTTCAATTCCTCTTCTTCAATGTATCCAAAGGGTTCCTTATATAGTGCTTCAATGGGGTAATGGAAGGCTAGATTCGGGCGATCTCGAGGAATATGGAAGGCTAAGAGACAAGTGACTCAGATCCACATCAAGGAAAACTCCAAAAATATTTTGCCTTTTGCACACTTCCTGATGTACGCGGGTTTAAGGGTAATATCCGCGTATATACACGAGAAAGGGATTAAAAGTTGCGTACAACCAATAATGAATGTTTTTAGGGATGATATTGGAAACATCAAAGGTACAAAAATAGTCCATGGGGTCCAAAGAGTTTGCAGAGGGACAAGGAAGGCCATAAAAGTGTGATTAACCATGTGGTAAAATCAGCTGTAACAGATGCCCCCTTATGTGTGAGATCAGAGGGGTAACACGATGGACAAAATACATAATAAATACATCCCAGAAGTGGAGTGATGAAGAACTAGGTGGAAGAACCAGCCATCCAACAGTATAATACAATAATCAAACTCTGCACATGACTGCAAATACATATAGCAGTCCCAGATACATAAGAGTACAATGGCCATGAATAGCCATGATATACAAACTGTGAAATGTGTGGTCATCACCACATACAATATATAATGGATCAAAATCTCCATGATGAAGATATAAAAAGGACCAAGATCTCCATGAAAGCTGAAGATATACCATGGATCAAGGTCTCCATAATGGCTGAAGATATCTGACATACACTGGAATCAAGTCACGAGAGCTGAAATCTCATGAACACTGGCACAATCAAGGAGGTAGCATATATAAAATTCCATCAATCTGGAAAGTCTTCTACACAAACCGCTATGAGTACATCTCCTACTATGTGAATATAGGTGTCGAGGTCGAACATAGTAGTCCATCGTCTGATTACCGGTTATTGATGTATACTGTTAACAGACGCGAGATCACCCACCTATAATGAAAATGGGAATCAAGGTACTAGAGTGCAATCTAACAAGTGTGAATAAATATGTTAACGTCGAACACTTGGAAGAATCCATCGATCAGGGGACATTGATGTATTCCCAAAACTATCGATGGCGAGAGAACCTACCACTAATGACTGTAAGTCTCAAGGCACTCAAATGACTCTAGACTCCTATCCCAGAATAAATGATCTGAAGTCGATGGGATGGAATCTGCTGGAAGGAGGGCATTAAGGCATCCCCCATCAACCAACACGAGGTACTCAGCAACGCTGTATAATGTGGAAGGACTCGAACAAGATGTGCACAAACCATTAATAGTACCGGGAACGGCCGACATGCAAAGTCAAGACAACTGAGGAATGGACGACTCAGGCTTCAACTTCCTTCGAACAAGAGGATAAAGGCGAATGGTGATTGAATGTAGGCAGCATAGACTCGATATACAAAACTGGGACATCTCTACGACACATGAGGCATCCACAGAGGCTCCATAGGGACTGGAAGCTTAACCAGTCTATTGAGATAAAATCAGAGATACAAGTACAACTCCTAAATTCAAACTACTAACCCAACCAACAGATGTGATATACAGTGCTTTGTTCGAAGGCAACACGACTCGATTGTTGCCAAAGATAAAATCTTTTCTTGTCCGACTTTTTGGTTTTTTGATTTTTTTGGACTTTTTCAGATATTTTGAAAAGCTTTAAAAATAATAAAATTGCTTTATAGTTACAAATCTAGGAGGAGACGAGTTCTAAGGGGAAAACAAACTAGTTCCAAGTAGTGGAACATACCTATGCTCAATGCAAGGGAACATGTGCAGGATAACGACACTCGAGGGAAAGTCCCCTCCCAGTAAAAAATGGGGAATCAAGCTGCAAAATATATATAAAAAGGCTCTGCTTGGCTAGACATGAGACAAGCTCGGGCTAAATGGCTGATAATCAAAGTCAGGGAAGCTGACATAAGGCTCAATAAGCCAGGAAAAACTCATGATAATGCAATTACAACTTGACATATACAAGGGAGTCCCATGGAAAATGTTAGCATAAAGGTCAAGAGGAGTATGAAGCTCTTGCTCAAAGTCATGGTGGTACTATACAAAGGACTCCCACACCCTAAAGGAGAAATGTCGGCATGGTCACCAAATGCAACACATGATCTAACTAGGGTACCCATGTATGGTAAATCTCTACCATTCACAACATGTCACTTCTAAAAGCAACAAGAAGGTTTCGTGACAAGATGGAATGGGTTTGTACCTAGGGTTAAAATGAAACGGTCATAAGGTTATGCAAAATGCAAATGGATGTGAAACCTAACCTATATGCCAGTTTGGACATAATACCTGCAGTAGGCACGAACGGATCAAAGCCATGGTCAAACCGCACTCAAAATGGACTCCTACAACATCAAATTAGTTCAAACGGTCCAAAATGGTCAAAAACTATAGAAAGTGGGTAAAAATTTCAAATTTTTTCTATAAATAGTAAAAAATTTAAAATTTTTCATATCATTTGAAATTTTTACCCAACATAGTGTATTTGAGCTCAAAACTTCAGAAGCGAATTCCGGGAGCATCATCCAGTGGAATCTCTCTCCGTTTGATCCAGGTAGATTCTGATGCCCTCCTCTTTCATTTTCATGTAATTTTTTTTGAATTTTCATGGTCCATTTGTTTTTTAAACCATCCATACTTGTGCGTATTGGCCCACGCAGGATTTGGGATTTTTTCCGTGTATAGGGTTCACCATACGTGGAAAAAGCACCAAAAAATGTGTACATACGTAGCTGTTTTGAGAACAGTCACGTACAGGGCCACAAAGAAGGTTTTCAAAGGAAAAAATTGATCAATACTTTGGTTTTTTGTGCAGGATGGTGGTAGAGTGGAGGGAAAGAGAGCATGGTGATGTGGAAGAAGCCGTGCAAGGTGATCTCATGGCCCAACAAGCATTACGGGCATGTGGCTTATACAAGTTTTGGTGTCTTGGCAGCCTCACGACCAAACCAAGACTACTACAGCTACTGGTGGACTATTGGGATCTAGAATATGAGACATTTCAGATAGATGGGATGTCGCTCAACATTGAGGTTGAGGACATATATTTTATCACTGGTTTGTCCAGATGAGGAGAGATGGTGAACCTCTGATCTCGTGGGCCAGGAGGCGGGTTGACCATCGATGAGTATATAGCGGTGTACTGCTTTCCGAAGACGAAAAAGGTTGGGAGTCAAATCCCAACAAACTCTATCCAAATTTTGGGGTTGAAGGCCATACTTTTGGCATTACACAGGATTGTAGGGTTGGCTTCACTCCACCAGGCCTCGCAGCCAATGATGTTCTATGTGGTAGAGTGTATGCGACCTACAGTGTATGACTGGAGTACGACATTGTTGAGCAACATGAAACAATAGCTCAGTGATTGCAAGATGGGCAGGGTGCGGAACTTTGGGTTCGATAGCATACTGAGCACATTTTTGTTTAAGCGGGTGCCATGGCTAAGCCCTAGGGTGGATATTTCTCCACATAGAGTTCAGGATCCAGCCCAACGACGTTGGGTGAATGTCATGCGTAGACTGGGTGGAGGTAGGGTGGCTAACCCCTATCTAGTAGACTTCTTTTCATGGTGGCAGAGACAGATCGTTGCCATAGACGACTACCCCTATGCAGGGTTAGTTTCCATAGACGACTACCCTATGTAGGGATAGAGATCCAGATAATATGCTACCACCAGGAACAACTTATGGAGACATAGGTAAAGAATCCCAAACCCACTTTTTAAGTTTTGAATTATTTATTTTTTTGTTTCTTTTGATATATTGACTCAAAATACATAATTTTTGGTGTGACGACACATAGTGATAATATTTCATGTATATGCAGATGTAGGACCACGGCAGCCAGAAGGCTTCCTGTGTCATCGACGGAGGGGAAGAGGAGACAATATCATGGGTGTGGATGTGGAGCGGATGCTCCAAAGCATCCACACAAACTTTGTTCGCTTGACTCACAGGGTACCCATGGTGCAGGTCGAGGACTTGCCTGAGGCCATGTGGTGTCAGGTGGTTAGTGTGCCATGAGCATAGGTTCGACTCTTTCGATGGCTAGCTAGAGCCGTAGTGCTATATCATGATTAGAAACCTCCTCCTCCTCAGGCTTAGAGACCTGAGTGTATTCGTTTTTGTATGACCGTGTATTATGTTTTGGTAGCTCGGAAGCCCCAATTTTGTATATGACACTTATGTATTATGACGTCATTTTTTGGATGTTAAGGAAAAAACTTTTATGATGGTCAATTTTATTTATATTTACATATGTGTAAAATGTATGTTTGTGATATGCTTATGGTCTATGAAACAAATGCCAATCTAATACATAGTTAGCATATGAGTCAACAACTTGATTAAAAATTCTTGGAACATGAATGCATGTTATATTCTCAAATTGCCATTATAACAATCTAACATGTAAGAATCTTCGTAATAATGTCAGATCCCTAATACGATACAAGCCATTAAGCTGTGAAACACTAATTTTGAATCAAGACGTACCTCAAGAGAATGAACACCACGTGAAATGGCATCATGTAATAACTCAATGCCGACACTATATTCAACAACATTGTTTGAAGAGGGCCATAAACATACGCCTCCTGAAGACAATAGTTGACCCGTAGGAGTATAAATCACCCAAGCAGCCGAAGCTGAGTTTTGAGTGTGGAGGCTAGCACCATCAGCAAATCCTATGTAAATGGAAGACTCCATTGACATCTACCATAAGAAACGAAAGCTCATCAACAAACCTGATCACCATAAGAAAACCTAACTATGCAATGCAAAACTGTACAATAATATACAACAATCATCCCAGGCTGAAGATCTTCCATAGTATTTTTTGAGATAGATCCCATTTCTAGGCTTTGCCAAGGCTGTCCCTTCAGAATCAACCAGCTCATAAGTGCCTTTATCTAAGACTCATTTAACCACGTAAGGACCATGCCACATGGGATTCAATTTCCCTGCCCCCAAGGGTTCCTTAGCTTGATCCCAGAAAAGGACCAAGTCACCTTCGTTAAACCTCCTTGGACATACAGACTTATCATATTGGACCTTGACGTGACACTTGTTAACCTCTAGGGCCACTAAGGCATCTTGACGCTTCTCATCAAGCTGCTATAAGTGGACCAAACGCTCTTCCAATGCAGAAGTGTCAGGTAAAACCTCTATAGCTATATTCAGAGAAGGGATTTTGCATTCAACCGAAAAAACTGACTCCACCCCATGTACAAGTTGATATGGAGAGAAACCGGTGGCAGTCTTAACCGCGGTTCTATAGGCCCACAAAGCAGGATACAACATAATATGCTAATTAGTCTTGCTTTGTGTGATGGTTCACTGGAGAATAGACTTAAGTGATTTTTTCACTGCTTCAACTTGTCCATTCGCCTGGGGGTAATAAGAAGATGAATGCTCTTGCTTATACCCTAACTTGGAATCCAACTCTTCCATCATTTTATTCTGAAAGTGCCTACTATGGCCAATGATAAGCTCTTTCGGAATGCCAAACAGGGTGATAATTTGGTTGAAAATGAAATGTGCAGCTGTCTCACCATTGGATTTAACTGTGGGCATAACCTTTTCCCATTTCATGAAGTAATTGACAACCACAATAATGTGATGATGCCCCCCAACCGAAGCTAGGTTGCAATCCATAAATTCAAGCCCCCACTTAGTGAAGGGACCGACGGTGACAATAGGATGTAATGGGGCTGGATGCGAGCACATATTGCGTGCAAACACTTGGCAAGGGTGGCACTTCTTGACTGCATTAACGCAACATTTGAAGATGGACAACCAAAAATATCCCGCTCTCAAGATTTTTTGGGCTGTAGAAAGCCCAAATAAATTACAACCACACGCCCCTCCGTGGCAATCATTCAGCACAACCTTAGCCTCTTCATGGGTTATATAATGATGTAAAATGGAATCTACCCCATGGCGATACAAAGTGTTATCCAATATAAGGTAGTTCTTAGCTACATAACATAATCGTCGTCACTCATCCCATGAAAGGTGAGTAGGGACCTTCAATGTTTGCAAATATACAATGATATCCCCGTACCAAGGGTCCAAAGTTGAGATAAGGAAAATTTTCTAATTGGCAAACGTATCCTCATAAACCTCCTCCTCCTCCAAACTTGGAAAATCGGATATCAGCTCCGCAAAGATTAACGACTTCTTTGATTTCGCCGAAACAAACTCAAGATCAAACTCTTGAAAAATGACAATCCATTTATTGTATTTTCCCCCAATCATCCTTCGAGTGAGGATGAATTGAAATAGATTGATATGAGCTATGACCAAGGTTTGGAGAAGGAGAATGTAATGTCTCAAACGCTAAACCGTATCAACGGTAGGAAAGGATAGCTTATCCACATGAGAATAGTGAAATTCGGCCTCTATAAGGTTTCAGCTCAAATAATATATGACATGCTCATGGAGCTCCTCATCCTCCTGAACCAAAACCATACCAACCGTCTCCATGGACACGACCATGTAAATCAAGAAATCACGGCTATAGTTGGGTGGACTAAGTACGGGGGCCATTGCTAAGGCTCTCTTAAGAGCATCAAAGGATTCCTAGGCTTGCTCATCCCAGTAAAAAGGGGTGTCCTTCTTCAAAAGATGCATAAATCCTTTAGTCAAATTGGCAAAATTAACCATGAATCTCCACAAGAAGTTCACCATGCCTTGCAAACACTGAAGGTGTCTAATATTACACGGGGGAGACAATTGGATATTACATGGGGGAGACAATTGGAGTATTGCCTCAAACTTTAAGGGATCGACTCTTATACCCTCCTTGGATTCGATGAATCCTAGCAAGCGACGAACAATCACACGAAATATGCACTTATGAGGATTTAAATGAACCTGGTAATGACGACACCTTTCGAACACTAATTACAAATGATATGGATGATGCACTCTCAACCGAGAGTGAGTAGTGAGATAATCCAAATATACTTCGATAATCATTTTGAGATCGTGAAAAATTAAGGTCATGGCCCACTGAAATGTAGCTTTGACATTTTTAAGGCCAAAAGGCATCTTCCGATATGCAAAAGTACCCCAAGGATAAATAAATGCAGTCTTATGTTGATCCTCAGGTTTAATCTGAATTTGATTATATCCAGAAAAACCATCTATAAAGGAAAATACCTCACTGTTGGCACACTCATCCAAAATCTGATCAATAAATGGTGTGGGGAAATTATCCTTAGGACATGCATGATTTAGGTCATGGAGATCAGTGCATATACGGATTGCTCCCTGCTTCTTATCTACCGGAATGGGATTTGAAACCCACTCCATTAAGGGAACATGATAGATAAAACCAGCTTTCAATAGTTTCTTTATCTCATCCTTAATGACGGGTGCTTTTCTAGGATTCACCACACGCAACCGTTGTCAAATTGGTTTTGCATCCGGATACGTTTTGATCTCATGTTTGACAATACAAGGGTTGATACCTGGCATTTCTTCATATGACCAAGCAAAGATGTCACGAAACTCTTTAAACAGATCGGTATACTCCTTGATCTCATCGGGGGAACAATCCGCCCTAATGTAGACATTCTCAACCTTGCCAGAATCACAAAAAATATTGATAGGAATGGTTAGTGATAAATTAGCCATGTTTCCATCAGCCATCAGACCAAGAGAGCTAAATTGAACCATGGGGCTACCAATATTCTACCTAAGAATCTCCCTAAATTCATCACACTCCATACGATCAAGCTTAGGAAGAAAATATGATCGATGATGCGATTCCTCCCAAGGTTGCTCAACTCCCGACATGGCCTTAAGAATAGCTTCATTCGATGGAAAAACATCATCGAGGCAATCATGTGAGTGAGATGACTCTACTTCCCATGCAAGCAATACATACGGGTCCTCCTCCTCTGTCTATGAAGAGGAAGGACTAGGCTCTGCAACCTAATCAATATTTTCTTGATACACCACCATTGTTGCAGGCAACGACATGTCCGTCTCAACGGGCACACTCGACGTACTCGATGAAGGAAGAATCCAAGGATATTCCATATGGGTAGTGCAAAAAGACACTGAATTCAATGAGGATGAAGCCCCACCAAAACTAGACCCAATCATAAGAATGGGCGCAGGACAATTAAAGGTTCCCCTAAGAGAAGGATACATCCCTACACCCACACTTCCAGTTGCTGGCTGAGAATGATCGATAATCGAGATAGAAGCTCCCGATGATGCATTGACACTTGTATTTTGGAATGACGTTTGATCAATCATAACAATATTCTCATGAAATATAAAGCATATCACTCGAAAGAGGGAAGAAGGTATAGCTTGCATACTATACATCCAATTCCGACCCAACAAAATATTGTAGTCCAGGGTCACATCAACCACCTCGACCTCGATCATGACCGTCTTCCCTCTCAATTGGACCTTTAAGGAAGGAAGAGTTCTGTGTGGCCGAAACTATATACCATCGAAAGCTATCAACATAGTAGCGGATTGAGACAACTCAAGAGAATCCAAGCCCTTCCAACAAGACAAAGACATCACGGAAGCAACAACGCCTTCATCAATGACAGTACGCTTGATGGTGTTGTTAAGACTCTCTACATGAATCAAAAGAGACACGTAGTAAGGTAAGCGAGGCTGTACTTCCATCATTTCAAATTTGATCATAGTAGAAGAGTTATCATCACTAACCCCAAGAGAAAACAACAAATCTTTTCTCTACGGAGGACAAGTCTGAAGCACTTCTAACGCAGACATCGCATAAGGAGTCTGGCCCAAATCCTCGACTACTAAATAGTTCTAGGTAGCTCAGGCATTAGGATTGTGCCTTGAATGCTTTAAGACTCCCTTAGGAATGCGAGGTGGAACTTAAGGTTTATCCATAGGATTTTCGATTCGCAAAGGGATCTCAAGTGGGGAAGGTTCTTTCCCAAGGTCTGGTTGTGATGAACCGTAGTCTTTCGTATGAGTCACAACCTTAGCAGCACTCATCATGTTGATGCAACCATGAACACTAGCGGCCTCCGGTGGGTTTTAATTTCCACGCGATGCACAACTAGGATCAATGGTCCTCGAGTTCATATTTTGATTGTTGGGTAAAAGATTAGTTAACACAGCTGGGTCCTGTGCTATGAACCTCGAGGCATCTTCCATACGAGGGCACAAGTGAGTGAGATGGTCGTATTTACATAACTTGCAAGGAAAATTCACCTTACGTTTATACTGCTTTCCCCCCCAGCATTAGTGTTCTTGTCATTATTATTATCATTTTCGTTCTTGTTCCCACCCTTATGATTATTTTTTCCCTTTTTCTTATTCCTTCCAGGCTATTGGTTTCCTTTCGGGTTCGGCAACTGCACGAACAGTATATTAGTCGATTGGGTAGGTTGAGACGAAGCCGTAGCTTGTCCCGATGCAGACTGGTTAATTGACAATTGGATCACATGTTTCACAACCGAGTCCTCAGGTTTGGTACTTGTACAACCCACAATAGCATCGGCATGTGGCCCAGGCTTGACCTTGGGGTCAAAATTGGACCTAGGAGCAGTAGGTATAATCTCACACAAACATCTGGATTGAGCATAGATCAAATCCAACTCTTGTTCCCTAAAAATAGCTTGTTCCTCGTTTTGAACTCCGGATGTAGAAACATCCTTGTCTATGTAAGGTAATAAAGATTTTAGGAACCACTAAAGAAGACACTCTGGCGGTATAAAAGCTTTGAATAACCGTTTCCGTCTACGCCACTCTTGAATATGATCCAAAATGTGTGTGGCTTTATCTTGCCGAAAGGTCGACAAGAGTTTGGTACCGACGTTGTAACGTACGGGTAGCTGGAAATGATTAAGGAAAGTCAGTGCAAGATCATCAAATGTAGCATAAGCCCCCCAAGTAACTATATATACCATTTTGGCGCAGGACCCATTAGGGTGCATTGAAATAGCCTCAAATGAATGGAATTGTCATGTAAGGAATTGGGAGAGCACCAAAGGTGGAAGGTAGTGACATGCTCACCAGGATCTTCACTAGCATTACCTTTGAGCTTGGGAATGTACGAAGGAAGCTTGTTAGGGACAACCAGCCATGCCGAGTTATGAGATACAAGATCGTTCATCAATCTCGACAAGTCAGGTAAGTTGAAAGTTGCAAGGAAAGGGAGCCTAGGTTGAGTCGGTCGATTCCATGCTCCCTAGTAGTTTTGATTCATGTAAGGTTGATTACTATAAATACCATGGCCTTGGCCATAATAACCTTCTCCCATTTGACCCATGTAGGGTTGCATGGAAGCATTATGATGTGGGGTGACTTGATTATGAGGTGCTACAAAGCCATAATTAGAAGAGTAAGCAGGTTGTTGATACCCGTACCCATACGGTTGATAGTTTTGTCCATAGTGTGGTCCATACGAATGTCCATGAGAATCTCCATAAGGTGTTCCATGGGATGTACCATGAGAATGTCCATAGTTAGGGGTATGGGAAGCTCCATAAGCTAGAACATGAGATGATCCAAAAATAGGTACATGACCCGTTGACACAACAAGAGGTACTTGACTTTGAGATACTACTGTGTGAGCAGTTGTAGAATGAACACGGCTAGTAGCAACATTCTGGCCTGAAGGCCCACGTGAATTAGGGGGAGGATGAGTTGTTAAAAACACATTTTAAGAAACAAGGTTCGAGGACGAAGGGACATGTGAAGGAATGTAAGTGGCGTTCCCAATGTTCACTCGTCTCAATTCTGGTATCAGCATAGGATTACTAACACTAGGTATAGGATGAACATGTGAAGTTTCCTCCACCACAGGGATGGAGGGTGCAATGTGACTAGTGCCCCCAAATATGTCTGCATGGAAAGGGATGGGAGTGCCCCCAGGCATAGTGCTAGGACCAACTTCTGACTCAACACGATGTGCCGGATCAGGTGCAGGGATATCAAACATGTCATATCTAACATGACTAGTGCTTACAGGTTCATGGTGAGTCTCGTCACCCGAAAACCAATACCGACGACCTGTGAATGAGGGATCATAACCAGATTGTGAAGGCTGTTCATGTAAAGCATCATATGTGCTAATAGGTTCTTCTTCCCCAACATTGCGAGGTGGAGAAGACATCTCTGGAATCTCATGCTCATGATCTCCCAGGGTGTGTGAATTAAAGTGAGAAGTAGTCTGCCCGGACTATCTAGTTCTCTCTCCCAAAGGAAGAGGAGGCGTGGAAGGTGGAAGTCCTACTAAGCGACAAGAACAGTGGGGTGTCGTGCTCGAATCCACAATGACTCAAAAAACAAAAAGACTCGATCTAATTACACAAACCCTAGGAAAAATAGCGTGCACAGAGCATACACCTATACAATGTAAAGCCAAATCACAAGAAAACAAGGGTAGGATATGTGAGCTCCCGAACGAAGCAGGTATGTCTCACCTAGGAGAGGTTTGAGACTCCCATACACAACAAGCGAAGGTTCATAACCAATTATAGTGTCCCTCAGCTTCAACGCATATAGAGACTGTGCTGTCCGACCCCTACTTGGCCAGGACACCTGCAGAATAACCTCTGCAAATACCCCTTCGATAACCTAGGTAAGGCAACTAAGGTCACCTCGATATAATTAATGCTCAGGTGGACATTCGTAGGTGGGATTGATCGTATGGGTAGGGTAGCAAAGTCCAAAACTCTCGAAAGAGTCTCTAGATACAAATAGAATCCTGGAAACATCTACGGTGCTACTCAGTTACAACTAGGGGTCATCCTAATCATAACTGCTCACAATTCCTCGTGCTTAACTCCCTTGTAAGCGAAGGAGCCTGAGAAACACTAATTATATAAAGGATTTCACACTCTCACCTAGACAGACACCTAATTATTTTGTTTAGTGGTCTTGGAGAATTTACTTACAATGAACTATTCCAAGACCCTAAAACCTAGTCTTGTTGGTGCACCCTAAAAAAGAAAAGATTGTAATTCATTTTATTATGCGTTGATTTTCATTGGATTTATTACTCAAAGGGTAAATGGTCGTGCAACTAATGATGTTATGACACAACAAGAAGTAGAATGCACACCTAAAAATCAATGCAAATGCATTGTGTCGAATGAAAAACAGGGTATGCCACTACGTGAAGTGCAAAATTTTTCCTTCAAATGTATATGCAATCATTTCCTATATGAAAATCTGACTAATATTCACCAAGCAAACCTAATGCAAGTACCATGCTAATGCAAAATGCAACCAATGCATAACAATGGATAACAATGCAAAAAAGCAAAATGTTTTTGTATCTTTGAATTAATTGAGATAAAAAGGAAAAAGTATGACTCTACAACCCTCAGACTCTGCAAGCACTCACAAACAACAGACAAGCAAAGAACCAAGATAAAAGAGACCTAATGCACTAATCCAGAAACAAAAAATAGAAAATGAAATGACAAGAACATTTTTCAAAAATCAAATCAACAAGAGTCTCTGGTTAGAAATAGAAGGTAGATACAGACTCCAAAAGCATTAAAGAAGACTCAGCAATCACCCAAACTCACCCAGCAACACTTAATCTTCCCCAAAAGCAAAAAATCAGGTTATACGCAACTGTTCTCAGTAAACCTGCGTACATACGTGACTATTCCAGGAAAACCCACATGTACACACGACTGTGAAAGAAAAACCTGCGTACAGGAAGAAAAATATAGAAAAATAAGGTAAATGGACAAACCGAGACAAAATTTAATTCTCCAGGATACTACTGGGTAATCATGCCCCCAAACCCGGCATAGAAACAAAAAAAACAAAGCAATAGAAGCACATTGAATGCTGAAAACCCCCAAATAAAAACAACTAGGAACTTCCCCAGTATGGTCGCCAATTCTATTACGGAGAAAATATCCTATGGATTGGGGTGTACCACAATAGACAGAGAAACTACATAAATCAATCCCTTCTCAATATGCAAGAGAAATAAAACATCTAACACTAAAGGATCTCGAAACATACCTTATTCCAGAGGATTGTAGTAGATCCCCGTTGAGCCTTTTCCAATCCCGGTTGCTTTAGCATTTTAATCTCAACAATACTAAACAAGGCAAGCATGCTATATGATATAGTGTTAGGCCTACTCTAGCATATATAATCAATGATACACAAACAATTAAACACATCCATGGATTCAATATTCATTTAAATGCACATCATTGGACAGGAAAAGATATTTCTATTAAATAAATTAGAGATTACATTAGTGACAACCTCAGTCGGCATGTTTTCGAACCGGAGAAACTGAGTCCTCCACTCGGGCCTCCACCACCTCAATCCTCCATCTCTTGATAGTAATTTCACAAGCAAAGGCAAGCTTGGGTAGAACACAAAGTGCTCCAAGGGACAAAGGGATGCAGACTCAAGTACAAGCAAGCTACGACAACAATGGACTATAGTTTTCTTGCTCTTCAATTCCTCTTCTTCAATGTATCCAAAGGGTTCCTTATATAGTGCTTCAATGGGGTAATGGAAGGTCAAATCTGAACGATCTCGAGGCATATGGAAGGCCAAGAGACAAGTGACTCAGATCCACATCAAGGAAAACTCCAAAAATATTTGGCCTTTTGCACACATCCCGATGTACGTGGGTTTAAGGGTAATATCTGTGTATATACGCAAGAAAGGGATTAAAAGTCGCATACAACCAATAATGAATGTTTTTAGGGATGATCTTGGAAACATCAAAGGTACAAAAATAGTCCATGGGGTCCAAAGAGTTTGCAGAGGGACAAGGAAGGCCATAAAAGTGTGATTAATCATGTGTGGTAAAATCAGCCGTAACAAGTATGGTCCCTTGGCTCGCAGCCAAGGAGCTCAACGAAGGTAATAGGATGGCTGGACAGCGGGGTCAGTTCTACACAACCGAGCACAAACATATTTCATCGCGCATGACTTGGCCTTCCTTTCCACCTCGTAGCTGGCACAACTCATGCGACGCAACTGATTCACATCAATCGGCTCTACGACTTAAGTCGAGACTCAAAACGATAATCATACAGACATATATATATACATATTCAATTCAACAATGCATTCTGTTCATTCATCTACCAATGGAAAGAAACTAACATAGACTCAAGTAACGTTCAACATTATACAAAAAGAAAATAGTAATTACTCACATAAACATTTACCACATCAACCATTCATTCAAACACAAGAGATAACGTGGAAACCCATCTAGGAAAAACCACCAAGGTGCTCTTCATCTGGAATGAGAAAGGATATAGCACCTTGCAGTCTGTGGGATGCAGACTGATCTTGAGATGTGTCTTTAAGTTCATACTTATGGTTCTCATGCTCTCTGTCTTATTTCTCCTAATCTACTGCTACTACCTACAGATCCACACACAACCTGGATTGACTTCCCTAGCATCTGCACTACTCTAGCAGAGCTATCCCATTGCACTAACTCTGACTTCCTCCTGCAGATTCCTGATTACCTTCCTCTTAGATCCGTTCTCTACAATTGTATACAAATCTCATCTATCAAACCTATTCCATAATTACGACTAACAAAAAGCAACCTTCTCACTATTAAATCTCTTCTATTTATATTATTTTACATGACCGCACCGGGTCGACTGCTTACAGGCAGTCTCTTAATTGTCACCATTAGCCGACCCTGGGATACAACTGTGGTGATCATGATTTGACACGAGGCACTAATGGCCTTACTTACAACATGCTTCCATGCATGTGGCATCCGCCGAATTAAGCTGGCTTCTGCACCCACGATCGCCCTATCGCTTTCTGATCGTTTATCATTTGCGTGCTTTTTGCGATTGCCTTTCCTATGCCATGCACCTCTTTGATCTTCATGCATGGGTCCTTTGGTTCCTTCGTGATCTTCCCTTGACTCCATCGCACGCACGACATATCTTCTTTGGTTGCGTGCACGAGTTTCTTTCCTACGCTCCTTTCTTGGGCCAACACCACTCTTAATCCCACGCCACAAATATACAGGAGACGTGTCCTAAGTCCATTCACAAACATGTCCTAATCCTATTCGCCAGACCGACGAGGAATACAAGCTACAATAGTGAGACTCCCATTTCCATTATTTAACGCCTTTGGTGTAATTATTGTGTTATATTTAATATAATTTTAATTACATAACTTAAGTGGGTTTAAAAGTTAAGAATATATGTCTCCATGTCTTTAAGATTAAATTATTATTATTATTTTATTATAATATGATTACATATATATAGAGTGCCTATGTAGATTGGGAAATGATGGGAGGCCCGATAATCCCCATTAGGGAAGATCTAGTCCAGGACGAAATGTGTCAACCATGGGTACCCATGCACATATAAAACCAAAGCCATATATCCCATGTGGAACATGTGGAGAGTAACGACCATGTAGAGTACATGGTGCAAAGTGAGTGTTAGTAAGTCGATGCCAGAGTATAGGGGAAGATTGATCGCAGTGAATTCAAGACAAGAAAGGTATGACTCCATGACAAACCTTGATCTCATCTATGTGACATCGAATTTAGCAATTATGGGAACCTTTGGGTTAATCATCATCGAGGGTGGCAGATGTCTCGACATGCATCTCCTCATCGAGTTGTGGGTAAGGGGAAGAGGTGAAGAGCAAGAACCGAACAAACTGGGAGATGCCATGGCCAGGGTCAAGGAGAATACGATGTAACAACACTAAATTAAAAAAAAATATGAAAAATATAATGCGAATGTTTATTTATAAGATAAAATACTGAACTTCACTATCCTAGCTTTTCAAGTACCATAGACCTTATGGTAGATTATACTTTTGTATAATTTTCCTTTTTGTTGAATATTGGGTAATCATATACTTTTATGGACAACAAGTTAGCGTAGGGGTCTTAATATTAACTTGGTGACCTATTATCTTAAGTTACATTGTTCACTGTGAATGAATTGAAGGGTGGGGCTTTTGGCTGTATGTCTTGCTGAGCACATACCGTGTTAGAGCCTATATTATCTGTTTGCAGGGAAGATTATGAATGTTTTATCTCTTACTAGGGAGTGAAGACCGCGGGACCAATCTTTCATCAATTTAACCCATCCATGTAGATGTTACCTTTAGGTAGTAATAACATTTAATTATTGTCTAATCTGCAAATGGATAATGAGTTAAGTCATGGTAGGTATGAGGACTACGACATTGACACATATGATTTCCACTTGGACATGCATTAAAATATTCAACATGCATTATGAACTATGCAAGGGTTTTTACCTTTCGATATTCATCACTATTTTTTTGTTTCATGAATGTGGAGACCACAATGTGAGGGGAGGGGGAGGGTTTGGAGCCGAGCTCCCCTCTTGTTCCAGTTACAATACTTTGGTCTTAACTTTACCTCTCGGTTGCCTTAGATGTGTTGATTTCCCCTCACGTAGTCCACGAAGGCTAAGGAGAGGCATTGGCTCACCTTCATGTAATATAACATTTATGTATTATTCATTTAACATAGTTAAATTCATTAGTTTATACATAGAGTGTATTAATGGGTTTTCTTGTTATTGTTTCCCTTGCAGGTATGTGGGATGACTACGAAGGTTCGAGGAGGAAAATAATGGATTAATACATTCTTTTGAGCATTTCTTGGGTTCTAAGCCATTCAACCTAAGATATTAGCCTTCATTTTGTTTGGGCAAGTAATGATCTCTCTTGTGCTTGGTTTGGATTATCGTCAATATGGTTGTAACGATGGTGAATGTAACACCCAGTAATATCCATACCCTAGATATTGAAATTCTTTGACTTAGTTCCTCGACAAGTCTTTCCTCCCGAAGTCAGGGTTTGAGTAAATTCTGTATGTTTGACTTATGAATATGTTTTCTCTAAATTTACCTCTATAAAAAGGAAAAAATATGTTGGCATCTGGATACCCTACCAATCATGCTCAACAAGTTTTCAGCACTCACTTTCCCTATTAAGTTTTCGAAGCAGGGGAATTTTATGTTAACCTATTTACTGTAAGTTTCACTTGTTAAGGTCGATCAACACCACAACTTCAATACACAAATATTTTTGTTTAACCTTGGATTTGATTTTTGGGTTAGGATTACAAGGATAAAATATTGTGACCTTGTCATGGAATCCATATGATAGTTTTCAAATGCAAATTTTGAGTTTCACAATTTTGAAAACTCTACTAATGAAAGAATTTCCCTTGTCTATTTGAATATTCGAGTTCAATGCTAATATGAAAAGGGAATTTTTTTATGTTAAGTGGGAACATAATGAGTTTTATAATTATTCTTGATATTTAGAGATTTTTTGTATTATTGTCATAGGTTTAAATATTATATTTACTAGACTTCTTGACTATTACAGGGATTTCAGGGATTTCGTTTAAGATTAGAAAATTTTTAGTTTTCAATGTTGAATATATATATGAATTGAACATGACTTGAAAATGGGGATTGTAAGGGTGACAACTGAGATTTAACATCCCCTTCCCCATCGAGTCATGGTTGAGCACAAGATTTTTCTCCTAGGTAGATGAATTTTTGTATGTTTTGATTTTTGAGGAGTAATGATAACACTTGTTTTGGTTTATCGAACTAACATAAAATTTATTTTTAGAAAACACTTATGGGTCAAATTAACCGAATGTTACGGTTGGTTTCCAACCCTACTTGATAGAAGGAAAAAAAAAAATCTTTAGATTGATATACATACAAAGTAATACTTTTTTACCATAAATAATTACAGTCCCTACTTAAATTAACCCAGATGAGAAAATATGTGTGTGTGTGTGTATTTTAAGCAAGGAAAGAATTAAAACATTATATTCTCCTTAAAATAATTAACCTATTTGGAAATGTAGAAAGATAGACCCTCAATTACGATTTCTAATTATACTGAGTTAGTTAAAGAGGTACTCAATCGATATAATTTTTTACTAGTAAATCTTATACAAACTTTTATATTTAAGCATATAAATTTGAAATGGAAAACTTTTAATTGTCAAATGAAAAGATATGTGAGAATTAACTTATTTTCACATTCAACCAACTTGGCAAGGGATGAGCCTGTTCCACCCAACCTTAGATCCTGTAGTAGTTCTTATCCTTCAACTATTGCAAGGGTCAACCCCGAGCCAAATCGAGCTTACTGGGGACTAAAACTTGGGGACTTTTATTATGTGAAATATTTATTAAGTAGACTTTCCAAAAGGATCGTTGTAATTAACCATGTGGCTCATGTATCTTTCCTCCCTTTTCAAACCAAGATTTCACATCTCAAGCCCAAGGTCTCTCATTATAATTTATGAACGCTAAACAGGAAAACCGGAGTGGACCTATACTATGGCAATCGATAGACTTGCCTCTACAATCTTCCTCTGTCTAATGTAGCAAGTTGGTGAAAAAAAGAAAACATTATAATCTAAGTATTACTTTCAGGCACATAGCAAAATCTCACTTAGGTCTAAGTCTCCCTAACTTCTGTTAAAGCATAATTAAGTGAAAAATAATATATTCAAGTCCTCTAAGTTATTAACTAGGGGGTAAGGTCCTAGGACCTCACATCCCACCCACCTTAAAGTAACATCATCCTAGTGTTATCCCATTCAATTCATTTTTCAAACAAGAAAGAATAGGCTTTTTAATAGTCTCCTCCCTTTCCCAAGTAGCCTCTTAAGGTCCAAAGTGCCTCCACTACACCTTCACTTGAGCAATAACACTGTTCCTGAGCTGAGTTTCCCTTTGGTCCAGTTTATATTGTGGTTCAGGAAGGAATTATCCTTTTGGTTCCACCTGTAGCAAATTCCAATTAATGACATGCTTTGGATCATAAATATACTTTTTTAAAAGAGACACATGAAATACATTATGAACTTTAATGTGAGATGGTAAATCAAGTTGGTAAGCTAGATGGCATATTCTTGCTATGGTCCGCAATTTCTTGGAGCCAATTTGTTGCATTTTCCCAATCTGGGAGTACTTCTCTTTGCCTTAACCTTCAGAAACACATGATCGACCACTTGATACTCTTATCTCTATGTTTTTTATCTACATAAATCTTTTGTCCATCTCGTGCCTCTTCCAAATTTTGTCTTACTTTTTCCACTAATTATTCTAAGTCCTTTAGGAGGTAAGGTCCCAACATCAACCTGTCCACTGGGTCATTCCACGTGACTGGTGTTCTGCATTCCTACCATACATTACTTCAAAAGGGGACAATTTTGTGGAGCCCGGTATTCGTTGTTGTAAACAAATTCATCCAGGTACATATAGTCTTCCCATTGTGATGGATTATGCATAACGTACATTCTTAGCATGTCTTCAAGAATATGGTTAGTACTTTCTATTTGTCCATCGGATTATGAAAGATAGGAGGTACTGAAATTTAACTGAGTATTTAAACCAGAGAACAACGTTTTCCAAAAGTTACTTGTAAACTTAGAATCTCTATAAGATATGATTGATTTTGGAATCCATGTAGCCTAAAAATTTATTTTAATAATATTTCAGCTATGTTAACAACTTTAAAGGTTGACTTAACTGGAATGAAATGCAGAGATTTTGAGAGCTTATCTACAACCACCATTATTGAATAATTTCATCTTCTGCTTTTAGGTAGACTTATAATAAAATATGTGCTAATTACCTACCATTTCCATTCTGGAACAAGAAGGGGTTGAAGCAAACTAGTAGGGGCTGAAGCATACTAGCAAGGTGTTGGTGTTCTATTTTAATTAATTGACATTCTTGACACCTTGCTATGAAATCTCCTACATGTATTTTCACTTTGGGCCAAAAATAATGTTTTTAACTGTTGTTATCATTTTCCGATATCCTGGATATCTCGAATATGGTTTGTTATGGAATTCAGTTAAAATTTAATGTTTAATGTTTATTGTTTCATGAATATAAAATATGTTTTTAGACCATAAAAACCCTTTTTCATCAATTCTGTAAGTTTTGTTGCTGTTGTCTAAGTCTGTTTGTCTACATTTTTCTGTTGATTTTTGCATAAAATGGGTCATTTTCTAATGCTGCCCCGATTTCTGTATTCAAGTTTCCTTCAGTTCTACTCATCAGAATTTCATACAGTAGATGCACTTGCTTAATCAAATCATCTGAAACCTTCTTCTCCTTTCCCTTTATATGCTTAACCTCAAAATCATACTCTTTAATGAAGGACAACCAACGTGTTTGCCAAGCATTTAAATTAGGTTGTTCAAAAAGGTATTTCAAGCTCATATTGTTAGTTTTTAACAAAAAATTCTTCCCCATAAGATAGTGCCTCGACATCCTCATAGCAAGTATAATAGCATCCAACTCTAAATCATGTGTGGTGTAATCACGCTCGTGGTGCTTAAGTTTTCATGATTCATATGTGACTAGATGGTAATTTTGTAAGAGGAAACCTTCAAGTCCTTCCTCATATGCATGTGTGTAGACTACAAAGTATCCATTCAAATCTGCAATTCTTAGTACAATTGCATTTGTCAACTGTTCTTTTAGCTTTTGAAAACTGGCTTCAGACTTGTTGCTCTAAACAAATTTGTTTTCTTTCTTTTGTAAGGAGGAAATATGATAGGTTGTTTGAGAGAAATTTTCTATGAATTTCGTGTAATAGCCAGCTAAACCCATGAAGTATATTTAATCTAAAACGTTCCGAGGGGTAGGCCAATCCATGATATCCTTTATCTTCTCTGGCTCTACTGCTATACCTTCTTCAGATAGTATGCCATAGGTATCGATTTTCCTTTTTATAAAAGTCACACTTAGAGAACTTAGCATGTAGATGATCCCAGAAGGTTTGTAACACTATTCTTAAGTGTTCCTCATTTTCTTGTTCACTCTTTGAGTAAATTAAAATATCATTAATGAAAACAAGGACAAATTTGTCCAGATACTGGCTGAAATTACAGTTCATCATGCACATAAAGGTTGCATGTGTGTTTGTCAAACCAAAGGGAATTACTACAAATTCATAATGGCCATATCTAGTTCTGAATGTATACTTACATATATTCTCTTCGTGGATTCTCACTTGGTGATACCCAGATCTCAGATCGATTTTGGAAAAATATTTTATCTCCTCCGACTTGGTCAAACAAGTCATCAATTCTTTGTAACGAGTATTGTTTTTAATACTCAACTTATTAAGTTGATGATAATTGATGCACATACGCATAGTCCTATCTTTCTTCTTAACAAAGAGAATAAGCGCTCCCCAAGGATATACACTTGGCATGATGTATGCCTTTTCGATTAGATATTATAGCCGACTTTTGTTTTCTACTAGTTCAGGTGTACTCATTCTATAGGTTTCCTTAGAAACCGACACCGTTCCCGGTACTAAGTTTATGAAAAAGTTCAGGTCTGCCTTAGGTGGCATCCCAAGTAGTTCTTTTGGGAATACATCTCTATATTCTGTTAATACAGGAAAATCTTCTAGTTTATGTTTTACTTCCTCTTCACAATTGTATATATTTATGGCATAAAGCTTACAACCTTTTCTTGCAATTCTTTTGAGTTGTAAAGATGAAATTTGTTGGACAATTTTTTTCTAGGTATGCCTTTTACTGAGCTAGGATTCCCAAAATCATCAATACATGTGGAATTCTTTTCTAAATAGTATAAGACTACATGATGTTTCTCTAACAAATCCATTCCAATTAACAAATCCATTCCAATTAAGACATCATAGGAACCCAAGGGTAAAACATTCATATCTATTGTGGTTTCTAGACCATTTAATTTTATTGGACATTCTTTTATTAGTTCATATATTTTCCTTTTTGCTCATGTTGCTAATTGCAACAACTAAGGCTTAATGTGTTTAATTTTCTTTAGACCACATTTTTTTGTAATTAATGGGGAGATGAAACTGCAACATGCTCCTAGATAAACTAAAACAACAATGGAATGGGTAGAAATTTTACCTTCCACTTCAACCATTGATGGTTGAAAGTATGCTTGGCGATTCTCTAATGCTGCACAAATATGGGAAACTCTTGCCATGTTTACCAGTGATGGTTCCTCTTGTAAATTTTGTAGAACCTTCCCCTTTCGATTAGGAAAATATTTAAGGAAGTGGGGTTTTTAACAGTCCCAACACTTCACGGATTCAGGAACTATTTTGCCTCAGTGGTTGGTTGTAGGTCTAGTCCTACTTTGGCTCGAGGCATTATATTGTTGTTCACTTTTGTCAATTGAGGCTTGTGCTATGAAAATTTCTATTAGATGTAAACTTGTTGTTCTAATTTCGTTGTACTAGTCATATGATTTAATATTTTACAGAGGATCTTGTTTCCAGAGTATGCGAGGCTTAGAGAAAAATCGGATCGAACATTGGAGTATTCAATATAGCTACAGGTTCTAAGAAAATATAACTACATATGAGGTACATATATAGTCATATGATTGAAGATTTTATAGAGGAGATTGTTTCTAGAGTATGTGAGGATTAGAGAAACACCCAATGAAACATTAGAGTATTCAATATAGCTACAAAAACTAAGAAAATATAGCTACAAGAATTAAGAGGAAGATAATTGAAATAACATAAAGATGTCATCTAGAAATGAATGGGATTCCCACGCTTAAATGTTTTATCATTAGGTTCCTAAGTAATTAATGGACCAGACTTAAAACAGGGTTGATGGTAAATAATTAATGAACCGAGAAACAAAACATGAAATATCTCTGTTCGAAGTCAGGCTTGCCGCTATCTTGACAGAGTTTCAAGATTGAATCATTATGTTCCCTCATAATTCTATATACAATATTTGGTTCATATTCTACAAATTTTTCTTGAGAAGGGAATACAAATTTGGGATTGCAATACGTAGTATCTAAATATACAACATTGAAACCAATAAATCCACGTGGACCATGCATTAAACTCTTTATGACCATGTCATGGAAAATATGTGCAAGGGTTGAGCGCAAGGGTTTTCTTCCAGGAAGATGACTATCTGTATGTTTTGTTGTTTGAGGAGTAATGATAACCTTTGTTTTGGTTCATCGAACTAACGTAAAATTTATTTTAAGAAAACACTTATGAGTCAAATTAACCTGGATGTTATGGTTGGTTTCCAACCCTACTTGATAGAAGGAAAATAAAAAAATGTTTAAACTGATATAGATACAAAGTAATATTTTTTGAGCATAAATAATTACAATCTCTACTTAAATTAACCCAGATGAGAAAATATATGTGTGTGTATTTTAAGCAAGGAAAGAATTAAAACATTATATTCTCCTTGAAATAATTAACCCATTTGGAAATGTGGAAAGATAGACCCTTAATTACGATATATAATTCTACTGAGTTAGTCAAAGAGGTACTCGATCGATATAATTTTTTACTGGTAAATCTTATACAAACTTTTAGATTTAAACATATAAATTTGAAAGGGAAAACATTTAACTATCAAATGAAAATATCTGCAAGAATTAAGTTATCTGCACATTCAACTAACTTGCTAAGGGACGAGCCTGTTCCACCCAACCTTAGATCCTGTAGTAGTTCTTATCCTTCAACTAATGCAAGGATCACCCCCGAGCCAAATCAAGCTTACTAGGGACTAAAACTTGGGGACTATTTTTTCTATGAAATCTTTATTAAGTAGTCTTGACAATAGGATCTCTTTAATCAACTATGTGGCTCATGTATCTTTCCTCCCTTTTCAAACCAGGATTTCACATCTCAAGCCCAAGGTCTCTCGATAGAGTTTCTAAGCGCTCAACATGAAACCCGAGTTGGACCTGTACGATGGAAATGGGCAGACTTGCCTCTGTAATCTCCCTTTGTCTACTGTTTTTTCTTATCTTGTTAATTCCTTTTTATGGGATGGCTATCTCTCTCTTTTTGGTGAAACTTTAGGAGATATTTAAAAAAAAAAATTCTTGGAAGTAAAGAACAACCTTCTCCTCTTACTTCCACTATATATATAGTTAAGGAGGGATCTTAGGGCTCATTTTTAGTTCCTCACATTTCTTGAAATTAATACTAATTATTTACTCTTCTTTTAATTAAATTTCTCTTTTAAAACTTTAATCACTCTTACAAGTCATAGTCCCTCAGTAAGTTCAATCTCTCTTTTAACAAGCATTCCCATAGCAAGTTGGTGAAAAAAGAAAACATTATAATCTAAGTATTACTTTCAGTCACATAGCAAAATCTCACTTAGGTCTAAGTCTCCCTAACTTGTGTCAAAGCATAATCAAACAAAAAATAATATAGTCAAGTCCTCTAACTTATTAACCAGGGGGTAAGGTCATATGACATCACATCCCACCCCCCTTAAAGTAACACCGTCTCGGTGTTAGCCCATTCAATTCATTTTTGAAACATGAAAGAATAAGCTTCTTTTATAGTCTCTTCCCTTTCCCAAGTAGCCTCTTCAGGTCCAAAGTGACTCCATTGCACCTTCACCTGAGTAATAAATTTGTTCCTGAGCTGAGTTTCCCTTCGATCCAGTAGACATTGTGGTTATGACAGGAATTTTGCTTTTGGTTCCACCTGTAGTAAATTCCAGTTAATGACATGATTTGGATCGTAAATATACTTTTCTAGAAGAGACACATGAAATACATTATGAACTTTAATATGAGATGGTAAAGCAAGTTGTTAAGCCACATGGCCTATTCTTGCTAGGATTTCAAATTGTCTGTAGTACCTTGGGAGCTAATTTGTTGCATTTTCCAAATTTGGGAGTACTTCTCTTTACCTTAACCTATAGGTACACATGATCGCCCACCTGATACTCTTTATCTCTATGTTTTTATATGCATAGCTCTTATGTCGATCCCGTGCCTCTTTCAAATTCCATCTTACTTTTTCTATTAATTATTCTAAGTTCTTTAGGAGGTTAGGTCCCAACATCAACCTATTCACTGGGTCATTCCACGTGACTGGTGTCCTGCATTTCCTATTATACATGATTTCAAAAGGGGACATTTTTGTAGAGATTGATATTCGTTGTTTTAAACAAATTCAGCTAGGTACATATATTCTTCCCACTGTGATGGATTATACGTAATGTACATTCTTAGCATGTCTTCAAGAATATGGTTAGTATGTTCCATCGGTCCATCAGTTTGTGAAAGATAGGAGGTACTGAAAATTAACTGAGTATTTAAACGAGAGAAAAATGTTTTCCAAAATTTACTTGTAAACTTTGAATCTCTATAAGATATGATTGATTTTGGAATTCCATGTAGCCTAAAAATTTATTTTACGCATATTTCAGCTATGTTAACATCTTTAAAGGTTGACTTATATGGAATGAAATGCGCAGATTTTGAGAGCTTATCTACAACCACCATTATCAAAAAAAATTGTCTTATGCTTTTAGGTAGAACTATAATAAAAGTTGTGCTAATTACCTCCCATTTTCATTCCGGAACAGGAAGGGGTTGAAGCAAACTAGCAGGGTGTTGGTGTTTGGTTTTAATTGATTGACAATCTTGACACCTTACTATGAAATATGCTACATGTGTTTTCACTTTGGTCCAAAAATAATGTTTTTTAACTGTTGTTATCATTTTATGATATCCAATATGTCTTGAATACGGTTTCTTATGGAATTAGTTAAAATTTAATGTCTAATGTTTTTTTTTCCAGGAATATACAATTTGTTTTTAGACCATAAAAACCCTTTTCCATCAATTCTATAAGTTTGTTGTTGTTGTCCAAGTCTGTTTGTCTGCATTTTTATGTTGATTTCCACATAAAATGGGTCATTTTCTAATGCTTCCCTAATTTATGTATTCAAGTTTCCTTTAGTTCTACTCATTGAAATTTCATACAGTATATGCACTCGCTTACTCAAAGCATCTGCAACCTTATTCTCCTTTCCCTTTATATGCTTAACCTCAAAGTCATATTCACTAATGAAGGACAACTAATGTGATTTCTGAGCATTTAAATTAGGTTGTTCAAAAAGTTATTTCAAGCTCATATTGTCAGTTTTTAACAAAAAATTCTTCCCCATAAGATAATGCCTCCACATCCTCAGAGCAAGTATAATAACAACTAGCTCTAAATCATGTGTGGTGTAATTACGCTCGTGGTCCTTAAGTTTTCGTGATTCATATGTGATCATTTGGTCATTTTGTAAGAGGGCACCTTTGAGTCCTTCCTTGTATGCATCCGTGTAGACTACAAAGTCTCCATTCAGATCTGTAATTCTTAGTACAATTGCATTAGTCAACTGTTCTTTTAGCTTTTGAAAAATGGCTACACACTTGTCACTGTAAACAAATTTGTTTTCTTTCTTTTGTAAGGAGGAAATAAGATAGGTCGTTTGAGAGAAAGTTTCTATGAATTTCATGTAATAACCAGCTAAAACCATGAAGGATATTTAATCTAAAACATTTTGAGGGGAAGGCGAATCCATGATTTCCTTTATCTTCTCTGGCTTTACTGCTATACCTTCTTCAGATAGTGTGTCTAAGGTATTGAATTTCCATTTTATAAAAGTAAAACTTAGATAACTTAGCGTATAGATGATATTCCTGCAAGGTCTGAAACACCATTCTTAAGTGTTCCTCATGTTCTTGTTCACTCTTTGAGTAAATTAAAATATCATCAATGAAAACAAGGACAAATTTGTCCAGATATTGGCTGAAATTATTATTCATCATGCACATAAAGGTTGCAAGTGTGTTTTTCAAACCAAAGGACATTACTACAAATTAATAGTGTCCATATCTAGTTTTGAAGGCAGTCTTACATATATCCTCTTCACGGATTCTCACTTGGTGATACCAGGATATCAGATCAATTTTGGAAATTTTTTTAGCTCCTCTGACTTGGTCAAACAAGTCATCAATTCTTGGTAATGAGTATCTATTTTTAATAGTCAAAATTTTAAGCTAGTGATAATCGATGCACATATGCATAGTCCTATCTTTTTTCTTAACAAAGAGAATAAGCGCTCCCCAACGAGATACACTTGGCCTAATGTATCCCTTTTCAATTAGAGCTTATAGCTGAATTTTGATTTCTACTAGTTCAGGTGTACTCATTCTATAGGTTGCCTTAGAAACTGTCACCATTCTCAATACTAAGTTTATGAAAAAGTCCATGTCTCTCTAAGGTGGCAGTCTAGGTAGTTCTTCCCGGAATACATCTGTATATTTTGTTAAGACTGGAAAATATTCTATTTTATATTTCGTTTCCTCTTCACAATTGTATATCTTCATGGGATAAATCTTACAACATTTTGTTGCACTTCTTTTGAGTTGTAAAGATGAAATTTTATTGGACAATTTTTTTTCTAGGTATGCCTTTTACTGAGCTAGGATTCCCAAAATTATCAATACATGTCGAAGTCTTTTCTAAATATTTTAATATTACATGATGTTTCTCTAACCGATCCATTCCAATTAAGACATCATAGTAACCCAAGGGAAAAGCATTCATACATGTTGTGGTTTCTAGACCATTTAATTTTAATGGACATTCTTTTATTTGTTCATATATTTTCCTCTTTGGTGGTATTGCTAATTGCAACAACTAAGACTTAATGTGTTTAATTTTCTTTAGACCACATTTTTCTGTAATTAATGGGGATATGGAACTGCGACATGCTCCTGGATCAACTAAAACAACAATGGAATGGGTAAAATTTTTATGTTCCACTTCGACCATTGATGGTTGAAAGTTTGCTTGGCGATTCTCTAATGCTACACAAATACGAGGAACTCTTGCCATGTATCCCACTAATGGTTCCTCTTGTAAATTGCTTAGAACCTTCCCCTTTTGATTAGGACAATATTTAAGGAAGTGGGGTCTTTAACACTCCCAACACTTCATAGATTCAAGAATTGTTTTGCCTACGGGGTTGGTTCTAGGTCTAGTCCTACTTTGGGTTGAGGCATTATATTGTTGTTCACTTTTGTCGATTGTCCTTGTGATCCAAAAATTTCTATTGGTTGTAAACTTGTTGTTCTAATTTCATTTTACTGGTGGTTTAAAACCCTTCTTCCTATGGTTAGCCAAGGTTATATTTAGATTACAAGCCATATCTTTATATTCCGACTTGCTTTGACTGTGTTCATAGCATAGTCTTAATTTATAGTGCTTCATCCAAGGCCTTAGGAGTATAAAATTCTATTTTATTTGTAGATGAATAAGCAAACAAATAAAAAATATCTTAATTTTAATTTTGTCTTCCTTTATATAGGGAACATAATGTAATAAACCTAGGAATTTATTAACTAATCCATCCATTTCATAGATCCCATTTTAAGCTCATGAAATTCCTTGATTTTTCTATCGTAGAACCTTTCAAATTGATATTTTTCCTTAAATAGTTGCTCAAATTTGGACCACTCAAATTTTCCTTCTTTTAGTCCCTTGGTGATTTTTAAGTCTCTCCAACAATGGGCATCTTTACCATTGAGGTTATAGATAGCTAAAAGAGATTTTAGCTCACTCGGGTAAGCATACACATGAAAATACTTAGACATTCCCAACAACCATTCTCTTAACTTTTCTCCACAATTTGCTTCACAGTCAAATGCATGTGCCTTTATTTTTTTAAATTCTCCCTTTAGTTCAGAGTTGTGCGAATGTTTAAACCTCTTTTTATAACAAGGTGGTGACCAAGATACAAAGGTACCTGAGTTATAACTTCTCCTCTTTGAGTCTGAATACGAGTTGGATCCATCCCTTTTACAATAATCTTCTTGGTTTTTATCGCTTCCTTCTCCATTTGGTTTTCCCACCACATTAGTAGAGGTATGTGCTAGATTCCCTCTAATCTCGGTCAAGTTTGGTAGTAGGACAACATTTAACTCTTACTACACTTGTCTCTCTTTCAGGTTTTCTTCTTTAAGGCTTTGTAGTTATGTTTTCAAACTTTGCATATTTTTTAGTAGTTCAAAAGGTGTAATAGTTTGTTGTTGTCTGTTTAAACTGACCCATAATTCGCCTTCCTGTTGGGGTGGATTTGTAGGTCCTTCCTGATCAAAATTTTCTTCAATACCCATGGTTATGTCTAGTTCTATTGTAGTCGTCTCTGGTTTTGAAAATGATCAATCAAATCTTTTTGTCTTTCCAAGGCCTCCCAAGCCCTTTCCAATTCAGCTTTGTTTCTGGCTGATTTCATTACTATATTAAAAAGTTGTCCAAAAACTAAATTATGGTTACGTAATTGATTTGGAAGGTTCGGTTGCACAAGTTATGGTAGTGTCATCTACTTCCCTAATGTGCAGAAACAAATTTCTGTTAGTTAATATTTACACATGTTTATTTCATTACTCTCTCTATGTGGTTAAGCCCATAGGTTGCAAAGTGTTGAAACATGGGCTCTGATACCATTTGTAACAACACTATAGTAAGTTTTTTTTTCATGAAAAATATAATGCGAATGTTTATTTATTAAATAAAATACTCAACTTCACTATCCTAAATTTTCATGTACCACGTACCTTACAGTATTGATCCGGGTGCCCAGGTACACATCAGAGGACAAGTGTTCGATTGAATGAATCGAGCACTGTTATGGTGGAAGCATATTAAAATAATCAAAGAAGGAAATACACTACACAGATAGAAAGTATACACATAAAAAAATGTAAGAATTTGAACCAATCTCACTTGTTCTATACTGCTCTATTACTTGGTTCTATATTACAATAATGTACATGCTTATATAGAGTGTTGAGACACTTAGGTGACTACCCGTTATGTTCAATTACAAAGAAGTTATAATGGTTCAAAAGTTCAACCATTATCGATGACTGGAAGACATAGAGACAATATATCGTAGTCATGTCGAGATGTTGGGGTCGATGATGCATGTCAATATGCTAAACCTGTTGAGGTTGTGTCGAGGTTTGGACTTGTCGAAGTCGATGCTGAGCTTGTTGAAGTTTACAAACATGCCAACTATTGGGTGGATCATTCCTCATTCCTTAAGAAACAATGGTCCCCATTGTTTTCCCATTCAGATGAGGAAACTTGTTGGTAAGTTCAGTAGCACAGTACCACTTTCCTTATGTTGGGACCTAGCCAGCTTTAGCCACTTGAAATAAGGAAATTGCATTCGTGCTTGTATGGCGTATGCATCGTCCCACGATGGTGTCACAAAGAAGAGGCTCCTGAACATCTGGATGGATGTCTACGGGTTCTGTTGTTTGTAACTCGTTCAATTCCAATAATGGTGCATGATATGGTCAAAGTAGATCCACATTAAACAATGGATGTAGACCCAGGCATGAAGAAATGTAGAGCTGGAAATATTTTTTTCCGAGTCTACTTAAGGACACTATACATACCATATCGCAAAGGCTTCAACTTTCTATATGGACCAGTGAAGCGATCCTTCTTAATATGTAACCAAACCCGATCCCCAATTTGAAATGAATGAGGAGTACAATGGTCCTTAACTTTCGCATTAGCTCACTGCAAAATTTCTTGTGCTTTCTTTTGGATGTTATAGATTGGTCTCGAAACTTCAATTATTTTTCAACTTCTCATTTGTCGGAGTCGGCGTCATTCGAATGTGTCGATGAATTGATCAAGTCGATGGGCACTAAGGGTTGAAATCCATTGCAGATCTCGAATGGATTCTTCCCCATAGAGTTGTTCTGAGCAAGATTGTAACTATGCTATATGTATTATAGACCTTAATCCCATGTCCAATGATGCTTGTAGTTGTACATGTGAAGCATTTGTACTACCAAGCGTGAAGCAGTTGTACTACCAAGCGATTCACAACTTTCGTATGTATGTATGTATGAGGATGGAAAGCTGTCGAAAAAGAGAGTCTCATGTCGAGATGTTTCTAGAGAGTCTTCCAAAAGATGCTGACAAATCTGGCATCTCTGTTGGAAATGATGTTCGTTGGAAGGCCATAGAGTTTCCAAACATGTTCGAAGAAGAGCTGAGTAGTCTACTATGCTTTCGTAGTCTTCTTGCATGGAATGAGAATATCCATGTTAGAAATTTTTTTGACTACTACTAAGATCACTTCATGCTGATGTTTGGTAGTAGGATATCCTATCAGGTAGTCCATAAAAATAGATTCCCGTGTTCGACTAGGAACCGACAAAGGAATGTACAATCCTTGTCGTTGATTCGACGGTTTAGCAATGGCACATAACATGCATGATCGAATCTACCTTTCGAGGATAACACTTTTAGAGGATAAAGATAGTGTTTGCTACTCCAAATGTCCTGCAGTCTTGTTGTAGTGCATGTCCCAAATGAGTTGTTGTTGATGCTCATCGGTCAGTACACAAAGCTGTCCAAGCTTGTATAGCAAGGTATCTTTCAGGAAGTATTCGGTAGTAGACATGGTGTCGTTCTGAAGATTTTGATAAATTGAATAGAAGTCACACCTATCAAATATAATTGTGGCCAATTAGTGGTGCCATCACCCTACATACTCATCACTGTAGAAAGTAGAGTAATGGGTGGTAGAGTGAGACAATCGGCGGTGACATTGGATTTACCTTTGCGATACTTAATTACTAAATAAAATTGTTTTAGGTAATTAATCCACTTGATTTTTCGAGTTTTTTATAGCTTCGATTGGGATGAGGCGAACTGTAAAGGCTCGTGGTTAGTAAGAATGACAGTTTCCTCCCTAAGGATGTAATTTCTCCATTGATGAAGGGATTGCACAATGGAATACAATTATTTTTCATATGTCGAATACCTTTTGACAATGTCGTTGAAATTTTCAGAATTAAAAGCGACTGGGTGACCAGACTGAGTGATCACTACACCTAAAGCATAGTCTGATGCGTTCGTCTCAATACAAAAATGGTGATGCAAATTAGGTAACACAAGTACTGGTGTAGTACAAAGCTTGTGTTTGAGCTACTCAAAAGCTTGTTGTTGTTTTGATTTCCAACTGAAGACAAATTTCCCGTTTCCCTTAGTAAACTGATTCAAAGGTAAGGCTATGTCACTAAAGCTGAGTATGAATCGTCAATAAAAATTCGCCAAACCAAGAAAACTTCTCATTTCATGAATGTTTTGAGGAATGGGCCAATATTTGAGGATCTATACTTTTTCTAGGTCGATGTGAATTCCTGCAAATTCAATTACATACCCCAAATATTTGAATTTGTTCATCGCAAATGAGCATTTGTCCATGTTCAGATAGAGTCGAAATTGTTGGAGAGTGTCGAAGCTGTCTGACATGTTCTTCCCATGATCAACTGAAAATCAAGTTATTGTCGATATAGAAAATGACACATTTGTCGATGAATGGTCGTGGAAGGTCATCCATATCACATGAAGGTCGCAGGTGCATTGGTTAAGCCGAAAATCATGACCAACCATTCGAACAATCCTTCCTTGGTTTTGAAAGAACTTTTCCATATATCGGTAGGCTTGATAAAAATTTGATGATATCCTGACTTGATGTCGAGCTTAGTAAAGAAATTAGCACCTTTCTAATAGTCGATGATTTCATGTATCCTTGGAAGAGGGTATCTATTATTTACCGAAATTTTGTTGAGAGCTCTATAGTCGATGCACATGTGCCAAGTCCCGTCTTTCTTTGTTATGAGGACGACTAGACTTCCAGAAGGAGAGGAGCTGGGTCGGATGTGGCCTTTATTAATCAAATTGTGGATTTGTCTACAAATGTCTTCATTCTCAACAATGGATCTTCTGTAAATAGAAGCGTCAGGTAAAGAAAAACCAAGAACAAGTTCAATGGAGTGTTTTACCTGGCAATGTATAGGTACTCTGTTTGGATATTGAAATATGTTATGGTATTCCTAAAGAGTTTTGTCGATCTGTTCCTGTTAGGAGCTGCATTGGTCAATGAGTCATATCGTTACTCTAGTATTCCTAGAATGATGAATATTTATCATGATCAATGAAAATTTCTGAGCATGGTTGATAAGCTTCTTTGGTTTTTTGGAAGATACCATCACAACCGTTGATACCATCATACCATTGTTTTTGAATACCATCATACCATTGTTTTTGAATTTTGATAATCACCTTATGAGGCCGTTACTGATAAATTCCATGTTGATCCCATAAGTAAGGTTTCCCAAACATGGCATCATCTACAGAAAGCAGTTCCATGTCACATAGTACTTCATCTTCAAAAATGATTAATGAAGTAGGCGAGTCTGCATTGTTGGGTGATTCTTAGTTCCTATCCATCCTTCATGCAACCGATGTTTTAATATTGAGGATGTGGAGTGGTGACAAGACCAAGTTTCTTCACAATATTTTCAGAAACAAGGTTCTTCTGGCTACCATTATCCACAATTAAATATAATGGATTTTTTTAAACCCATATCTATGTATGGAACATGCGTTCTTGTTCCTCCTCATCGACGATAGATGAGGATGTCAGAGTGGTCAATGTTGATGTCAAAAGGGTCAATGCTTATGGGTCCAATTCTACCAGGGTTTTGTTGGACAGGTTGGATGTCTACAATTTCACCAAAAATGACTTTCAAGCCTTGAATTCAGACGTATCATGCCATGATGAATTGTGATAATCACACAATTTCCCGATAGGAGGCTGCTTGCTATGTTCCCTTTTTTCTTTCTGAGAGTGCTTCTCGTGATAGTATGGATTTGGTGGAGTCATCTGAAGGGTGTCTTGAATTTTCAAAGTCGGCTGGTGACTTCTTGTCAGATGTTCAACCTATCGTCTTGGTCACAAAACGTTCTTTTCCTTTTTGTTTAGCTTCAAGCTTGCTAGTGTAGTGGAATGCATCCACAAGCGTACTAACAGTCAGAAACTCCATCTCTTTCTGAATGTATGGGGATAATCTGTTGATGTACTTCAATACAAGCAATTTCTCTTCTTCTTGGATGCTAATTCTAGCCATGAGTCGATAGAATTCACCGATGTAGCTCTGCATGGATTGGTCTTTCCATTGCCTTTGCTACTGCCACTTCTTATACTGATGTTCAATGTATTTGGGCGGGTAGAACTCCTTTGATATGTACTCAAAAAATTTCTCCCATGTGTCTATGGGGTCTCCTTCTCACTCCATCGTTGTCGATAGATTCCCCCACCAGCAGTGCACAGAGGTTAACATATTTAAGGATGTAATGGTGATATTTTTAACATTCAAGAGTTGATTCACATAGTAACATGATTCTAGTTGTTGTACCCAATTGTATACATATTCCACGTCAATCTTGCCTCTAAGATTCGGTATGTCCATATTCATTTGCACTTTGAATGGAATAATTTTATCGGAGTTGGTTCTTGTCGATGATCCTCCAAATGTCAAATCAAATCGAGGTAGAATCTCATTGAACTGGGCAGACATTTCAGTTCGCTGTCGAGATAATGCTTTTTATATGAGTTAATATGTCTTGTCACTTGCATGTCTATTGTCTATTTCTTTGATCATATTCTATGAAGTCAAAGGTAGTGTCTGCTTAAATTGCTGAGTTTGAGAGCGTGTTTGAACATACATAAGTGAGGTAACCTCGATAGAAGTGTCTACACAACTTAAGCTTTGAATATGCTATGATACCAATGATTTGGGTGCCCATGCACACATCACAGGACAACAATTTGATTGAATGTATCGAACACTGTTATGGCGAAAGCATATTAAAATAAGCAACGCAGGAAATACACTACACATAAATAAAGTATACACATAGACACAATGCAAGAGTTTGAACCAATCTCATGTTCTATTTTTCTCTATTACTTGCTTCTATATTACAATAGTGTACATGCTTATATAGAGTGCTAAGACACTTGGGTGACTACCCGTTACATTCAGTTACAAAGAAGTTAGAACAGTTTATAAGTTCAACTATTACTGACGACTGGAAGACATAGAGACAATCTGTCTTAGTCATGTCGAGATGTTGTGGTCGACAATGCATGTCAAGATGCTAAACCTATCAAGGTTGTGTCAAGTTTCAGACTTGTCGAAGTCGACGCTGAACCTGTCGAAGTTGCCAAACATGCCAAATGCTGGGTGGATCAAGTAGATTATACTTTTGTATATTTTTCCTTTTCGTTGCATATTGGGTAATCATATACTTTTATGAACTACAAGTTAGCGTAGGTGTCTTAATATTATCTTGGTGACCTGCTCTCTTAAGTTACATTGTTGACTATGCATGAATTGAAGGGTAGGGATTTTGGTTCTATGGCTTGCATAGCACATACCATGATAACACATTTATTATGTAGTTGCAGGGAAGATTATGAATTTTTATCTCTTACTAGGAAGTGAATAATGTGGGAACAATCTTTCATCAATTTAACCCATCCATTTAGATGTTACCTTAGTAATAACATTTGATTCTTGGATAATATGCAAATGGATAATGAGTTAAGTCGTTGGAGGTATGAGGACTACTACATTAACACATATTGTTTCCACCTGGACCATGCATTAAACTCTTCAACATGCATTATGAACCGTGCAAGGGTTTTTACCTTTCGATCTTCATCACTGTTTTTTTATTTCATGAGTGTGGAGACCACAATATGAGGGGAGGGTTTGGGATGAGCTCCCAAATTGTTTCAGTTACAATACTTTGCTCTTAACATTACCTCTCAGTTGTGTAAGATGTGTTGTTTTCCCTTGACAGAGTCCATGAAGGCTAAGGAGTGGCGTCGAATCGCCTTCAGGTTATTTAACAATTATGTATTATTCGTTTAACTTGGTTAAATTCATCAGTTTATATATCGAGTGTATTAATCGGTTTTCATGTTATTGTTTTCCTTGGAGGTATGTGGGGTGAATACGAAGGTTCAAGGAGGAAAATAATGGATTAATACATTCCTCTGAGCATTTCTCGGGTAAGCTATTCATCCTAAGATCTTATCCTTCATCTAGTTTGGGAAAGTAATGATCTCTATTGTGTCTGGTTTGGATTATGGTCAATATGTTGTTAAAAAAGGTCACAAATGTAGACCTGAAGGTGGATGTAATGCCCAATAAGACCCATACCCTAGAGATTGAAATTCTTTGACTTAGTTCCTTGAGAAGCCTTTCCTCCCAAAGTTAGGGTTTGAGTAAATTTTGTATGTTTGACTTATGGATATTTTTATTTCAATTTACCTCTATAAAAAGGGAAAAATATGGTGGCAGTTGGATACCTTACCATTCATGGTTAACATGTTTGTGACACTTATTTTCGTATTACTTTTGGTTGCAGGGGAATTTTATGCTAATATATATATTGTAAAGTTTCACTTGTTAAGGTCGATCAACACCATGACTTCATTATAAATAATATTTTTTTAACCCTGGATATGATTACAGGGAGAAAATATCATGACCTTGTCACGTAATCCATCTGATAATTTTCAAATGCAAATTTTGAGTTTCACAGTGTTTATCGAGTAGGTTATATATGTCTATGTGTTTTTGTGTGTTTCCATGCATCTTTGTAATATACAGAGTGCAAACCCTACTGATGAAAGAATTTCCTTTTTCTATTCGAATATCCAAGTTTGATGCTAAAATGAAAAAGGAATATTTTTCTGTTAAGTGGGAACAAAATGAGTTTTGGAAATACTCTTGATATTTAGATATTTTTTGTATTATTATTGTAAGTTTAATTATTATCTTTACTATACTTTTTGACTGTTACAGGGATTTCCTTTAAGACTAGGAAGTTTTTAGGTTTCAATACTGAATACAGAGTATATATATTATCATTTTAAGTTATTTTTACATGAATACATTCATTTTAAAAATGTGACTTGAACATGGGTATTAGGCGCTAGATGAGATTTAACATCCCCTTCCCCATCAAGTCATTGTTAAGCACAAGAATTTTCTCCTAGATAGACAACTTTCTGTATGCTTAGATGTTTGAGGAGTACTAATAACCCTAGTTTTGGTTTACCGAAGTAACAAAAATATTATTAAGAAAACACTTATGAGTCAAATTAACCTGGATATTACTATTGGTTTCCAACGCTACCATGATAGAAGGAAAAGAAAAAAACATTTAGACTGATATAAATACATAGTAATACTTTTTGAGCATAAATAATTACAGTCCCTACTTAAATTAACCCAGATGAGAATATATATATGTATATAAGAATTTTAATCAAGGAAAGAATCAAAACATTAGCTTCTCCTTAAAATAATTAACCTATTTGGAAATGTAGAAAGATAGGCCCTTAATTACGATTTCTAATTCTACTGAGTTAGTTAAAGAGGTACTCAATCAATATAATTTCTTACTGGTAAATCTTATACAAACTTTTATATTTAAACATATAAGTTTGAAAGGGAAAATTTTTAACTACCAAATGAAAATATCTGTAAGAATTAACTTATATGCACGTTCAACCAACTTGCAAAGGGACGATCTTGTTCCACCCAATCTTAGATCATACAATAGTTCTTATCCTTCAACTAATGCAACGATCACCCTTGAGCAAAACCGAGCTATTATGCAACCAAGTCCCAGAGAAAACAAAAAATGAGAAGAAATAGACAATAAGAGAGTAATCCACGCCTTAACAATGAATAACAGAGATAAATATCAATCCTGTTCGAGGGAGGAACCTCCTTAAACAATGTACTTAACCAAGTCCCAGAAATAGCATAAAAAGAGTAGAGATAGACAATAAGAGAGTAATCCACGCCTTAACAATGAATAACAAAGACAAATATAAATCCTCTTTGAGGGAGGAACCTCCTTACACAATGTACTGAGTACAAAAGAAAAGAAAATATAGTATGGTGACTAAAATGATAATATCTCCTTCCTATATATAAGAGACAAGGTGTACAATAACAACCAATAGACCTAAGCCGACATAAATAATATGTAATGCACCACAATATAGGGATTAATGAGCCACACTATATAGTGTGCCATCATTAAGGGCTTATCATGCCCCTCCCCTTCAAAAAGCGTTGTCCTCAATGTTGAAGTAGTGCTGGATGTTGTTGTATAACGGACTCATCTTCCCATGTTAAATCTTTCGCGGGTAAGTTATTCAATTTAATGAGATAATCTGGAATTGATCAATTTCAGAGCTATCTAGTTTTGATTTCAGTAATTTCTTCAGGATGTAAGATGACTTTTCCTTCCTCATCAAGTTCTAGAAATATCGTTTGAATTGGTATCTTGTCATCGATTACCTTCTTTAAACAGGAAACATGTAAAACTGGATGGACTTGTGAAGATGCAGGTAGTTCCAATTTGTAGGCCATACTACCAATATTTTGTAATACCTTGTAGGGACCGTAGTATTTAGGTGATAATTTATTATCCTTCTTGGTGTTCTTCAGGGACATCTATTTGTATGGTTGTAGTCTTAAAAGCACCCAATCTCCCACATTAAATATTTGTTCACTGTGGTGTTGATCTGCTTGTTGTGTCATTCGATTTTGTGCTAGATTTAGGTTATCCTTTAAGAGTTGAAGAAATTGTTGTTGATGCTTCATGTGGTCTTCCATTGCTTGAAACTTAGAGGAGTCTTTTAGTGAAGGTGTGATGGATGATGGATGATAGCCATAAAGTGCAATAAATGGGGTCATTTTTGATGATGTATGGAAGGAAGTGTTATACCACCATTCTGCTAAGGGTAACCACTTGACCCATTGTGTTAGTTTATCAGCTACAAAACATCGAAGATACCATTCCAAACATTTGTTTACTATCTCTGTTTGTCCATCAAATTGAGGGTGATAAGATGAGCTATGAGCCAAATTAGTACCCAAACAAGAAAATAATTCAGTCCAAAAATTTCCAGTGAAATGGGAGCCATGTAACTTACTATAATATTTGGAGTACCATGTAGTTTTTGTACTGTCTCCATAAAAGAATTAGTGATCGTGATTGCTTTGAAGGGGTGAGATAGTGCACATAAGTGTGCATATTTAGTAATTCTATCAACAACCACCATGATGACACTCTTTCGTTCAGACTTGGGTAAACCTGTGATAAAATCCATCGAGACCTCTGTCCACCTTTGGCTTGGAATGGAAAGTGGTTGTAGGAGACCAGGGGTCTTAATTGTTTCCACTTTATTTTGTTGGCAAACCAAACATTTTGTCACAAATTTTTGAACATCATTTTTAAGACCATCCCAAAAAAATCTTTCTTTACCCTATGGTAGGTTTTAAGGAAACTAGAGTGCCCTCTTATCGGAGAGGAACGAAATTCAAAAAGTACATTTTGCTTGAGATGGGAATTATTACCAAGATATAAGCGATCCTTGTACCATAACAAGTCATCTTTCCACCCAAATGTATTAGAGGCACTGGGATCTGTTGCAGCTTTTGAATAAATGTCCATATTTTTTCATCATTTTTCCATTTGTCCATTGCTCCGGCTATCCAATCTGGTTGGATGATTGAAATAGCATAGAGTAATGCTTCAACATCCTCATCTTTCCTGGAGAGTGCATCTGCGACAACATTTTGCTTCCCCTTTTTGTAGATGATTTCAAAGTAATATCCCAACACCTTTGTCACCCATTTTTGTTGCTCTTTTGAAGATAGCCTTTGTTCCAAGAAGTATTTAAGGCTATCATGATCAGTTTTAACCTTGAAATGTATCCCTATAAGGTAGGGGTGTCATTTCTTCAAGGCATGTAGTATTGAAAACATTTCCTTCTCATAAATGGTATTTTTTAAGTTCTTTCCCTTAATTGGTTGACTTGTGAAGGCAAGAGGGTGTCCTTCTTGCATTAATACAACTCCAATTCCATTTTCTGAAGCATCACATTCCACAATAAAGGTTTTTGTGAAGTCTGGTGTCGCCAAAATAGGATCTTTACACATGGCCTCTTTGATTTGTTGAAAATATTGAGTTTCCTTTGTTGTCCAAGAAAATGCATCTTTCTTCAGTAACGTTGTTAGAGGAGCTTCTATTCTTCCATAGTTCTGAACAAACTTGCATTAGTACCTTGTCATGCCTAACAATCCTTGAATATTCGTCATGGTTTTAGGAATCGGCTAGCCGATCATGGATTTAATCTTTTTAGGGTCTGCCTTGCCACCTTCATGAGATACAATATGACCCAAATACTCTACCTCCTTTATCCCAAAGAAAGATTTTGAGGGTTTTGCACATAGTTATTTCTCCTTTAGTAGTTGTGGTACCCTATCAACATGTTGAACATGTTCTTCCCAAGACTGGCTATAGATTAGTATATCATCAAATATTACTAGGACAAATTTTCTAAGGAAAGGCTTGAAAATAGAATTCATCAAACCTTGATGTGGAAGGTGAATTTGTTACACCAAATGGCATGACCAAAAATTCATAGTGACCCCATGAGTTCTGAATGTTGTTTTGGGGATGTCTTCATCCTTCATTTAAATATGATGATACCCGAAGCGAAGATCCAACTTTGTGAAGACAACTTCTCCCTGTAATTCGTCTAACAATTCATCAATAACAAGAATGGGAAACTTATCTTTAATGGTGATCTTGTTGAGCTCTCTATAATTAGGACACATATGCCATGATCCATCTGGCTTGGGTACCATTACCACTGGTGTAGAGTAAGAAATTTGGCTAGGCCTATTTATGCCAGCGTCTAACATTTTAGTAGCCATACGCTCAATTTAACTCTTTTGAGTATAGGGATATAGGTAAGGTCTGATGTTAGGAGGAACACTGCCTGGAATTAAGTGGATAGCATGATCAAAGTCAGGAATAGGTGGAATAAATTTGGGAATATCTTCAAATATCTTGGAATGCTTATTAATGACCCTTTGGAGATCTAGGGAGATAGGGAACTTTGAGGTTTAAACATCTAATGAGCATAATTGTGCAACTACACCTTGATGTCCCTTTTTTAACAACTTTGTCATACCATTATAGCTTATCAACTTGCTTGGTTTTCCCATGATACCATTTAACTCATATTCTTTTCCTTCCCATGAAAAATTCATGATTTTTTTTTGAAAATTAAAAGCCATTGTTCCCAATGATTGTAACCATTGGACACTTAAGACAACATCAACAACAACCATTGGGATATCAATAATTTAACTATTCAATACATAATCCCCCATATCCAGATTGATATTATGGAATTTTCTTGAGCAATTTATAGTTCCTCCATCTGCAAACATTACTTGAAACTCTTGTGCTAGATATACAAAGCAATTAAGAACTTTGGCTAAATTACAGAGAATGAAATTATGGGTACTACCAGAATCAATCAACACTCTTACCTTCTTCTTTTTGATGTATCCTTCTATCTTGAGAGTTTGAGGAGTGTTAATTCCAGCCAATGCATGACAAGATATCGTGGGAATAATTTCTTATGAAGTAGCCTCTTCTATTTATTTTGAAGTCGCCTCTTCCAGAGATGATTCCTCTTCTTTTGGTTCTTCCTCTTCACAAGCTATGTAGAATTTTTTCTTCTCGTTGCAATTATGTCCCTAACTATACTTGCTGTCACAATTAAAGCATAATCCTTTTTCTCTTCTTTCATCTAGTTGTTTGGGTGTCAACCTTTGTGGTGGTTTAGAAGAAGGAACATTATTTTCTCTATATGTGTTGGAGAAGGCCTTTCCAGTAGTCATTGCCATATTTTTATTTTCAACCTTCCTTGCCATCATGAAATCCTCCTCTAGGGATGATGGTTCAAAGAGACACACCTCATGTTGAATGTTTTCTTTTAAGGTTCCAATAAAGAGATCTAACAAATGATCTTCTGGAATATTCTTCATTATGAGACTTAGCTATTGAAATTGTTTGATGTGCTCTGTAACTGAACCTTTTTACTTGATATTTACCAACTAACTGAAGAAGGTGTTTCTATTTAAATCCCATAATATGCAATCAATTATTCTGTGAATATAGACCAAGAGATAATAGAGTCCTTTTTACGGTCATAAAGCCATTGGTGCCATACAAATTGACCAGGTTCTAAATACACAGATGCAATAGTTACCTTTTGCATAGTGGGCACCTAGTGTAGATCAAATAATTGTTCCATATGAAAAATACACGTGATTAGATCCTTGCCATCAAAATTTCTCATGTCAATCTTGGGGATAAAGTAGTTTCATGGACCTGAATTGAACCCATGATCTTGTAGTGAATCATCAACTTTTGAGGACTCCAACTTCCTACTCTCCATTTTTTTTTCAATTTTCTCCAGACGTGACTGGAACAAGTCATCTTTTTCCTCCTTATCCTCTTCTTGAGTAGATAAACAAGGAATAAAGTTATGTTTTATATCCTTCATCAATTCCTTCAAGTCCTGAAGATACTCTATTCTACCCATCCCTTTGAGATACTCTTTACTAGCCATCCATTTGAGATCCTCTTTAGTAGCCATATTCTTTTCCAATTCAGCAAAGTCATCAATTTTCACATTTCCTTTATTCATATCTCCAACTTGGACACTCTAAAAGATATGTCTTCCATTTCATCGAATGTCGAGGATGAATCCTCCAAGGGTTTGAGTGGAGTGTGATTCTTTCCACTTCCTTTTGGTGTCATTTTGAACAATAAATATATATCACACCCTAGGGTTTACCACAAATAGGTCCTTCTACTAAAAGTTATTCAAATGCAAAATGATGCACCTTTTTCAAACCTTGATTAGAAGACTGTTCTAAGTCCGACTTGTATATGGGGTAAAATTTGAATTTCGACTCCTCTAGGTCTAAAAATTCGGTGTGTGGTACCCTGATCTGTCCTCTTTCCAATTCCATAGGTATGACCTAATTTGGATGTTCCAACAAAACGTTATTGCAAATATACCAAAGCTTCTTATTTTTTTCCTATCCAAAAGAGTGCACTTATACTGTATGCCACATGTCCAATATTTTGTTTTTATAGATGAAAATTCTACCACAGATACCCTGGTCAACATTCTTTCATACTCAACTAGTCTCACTCAATTTGGATCTCGAATGCTTCATATATGACCTTTTCCCCAAGAACACCTGTTTTAGACTAGGTTTAGGACTAGTTAAAAACCCTAGATTCCTCTGCAATTATCTCTGAAACTGTACTAGATTAGGATCTGAATTTTGTACTGCATATATTTAGGCCTATTTTAGAAGTTATTTATTAACCTCGATCTTTGAATCCTTGTATAAAAAATGTTGCAACGAAATTTCCAAGATGACTTGTTTTACAGAAGCTAGTCCCGCAGAAAGAGATATGATACTAAATGTTATGCAACCAAGTCCCATAAATAACATTAAAAGAGAATAAATAGACAACAAGTGAGTAATTCACACCTTAAAAATGAAAAACAGAGATAAATATCAATCCCATTCGAGGGAGCAACCTCCTTACACAATTTACTGAGTACACAAGACAAGATAAGATACTATGGTGACTAAAATGAGAATATCTCATTCCTATTTATAGGAGACAAAGGTGTACAATAACAACTAATATACCCACTAATATATCCAAGGCGACATAAATAATATGCAATGCACCAAAATATAGGGAGTAATGCACCACACTATATGGTGTAATGTGCCATCATTAAGGGCTTAACATGAGCTTACTAGGGACTAAAACCTTGGGACTACTATTGTGTGAAATCTTTATTAAGTATACTTGCCAATAGGATCTCTTTAATTAACTTTGTGGATCCTATATATTTCCTCGCTTTTCAAACTAGGATTTCACATCCAAATCCCAAGGCCTTTGGGCATAATTTCTGACTGCTCAATAAGAAAACCAAGCTGGACCTGTACTATGGCAATGGGCATACTTGCCTTTGAAATCTCCCTTTGTCTATTGTTCTTTCTTATCTTGTTATTTCCTTTATATGGGATAGTTATATCTCTCTTTTTGGCCAAACTTCAAGAGACAATTTTTTTTTTAATTTCTTGGAAGTAAAGAACAAACTTATCCTCTTACTTCCTCTTTCTATTTTTTTTTAGTTTAGGAGGGAAGTTAGGGCTCATTTTCAGTTCCTCACATTTCTTGAAATTAATTATTATTATTTACTTCTCTTTTAATTAAATTTATCTTTTTAATTTTTAATCACTCTTACAAGTTGTAATCCTTGTGTAAGCTCAGTCTCTCTTTTAACAAGCATCCCCATAGCAGGTTGGTGAAAAAAAAAACATTTTAATCTAAGTATTACTTTCAGTCACATAGGTCCAAGTCTCCCTAACTTGTATCAAAACATAATTAAATAAAAAATAATATAGTCAAGTCCTCTGACTTATTAACCAAGGGGTAAGTTCCTAGGACATCAAATACAAGGAGGAGAGAAGATTCCAAAAATTCAACCACCAACCAATGTCGAGAAACAAAGTTAGATAATTTCTATGAGGCCAACATGTTAATGGATGGAAAAATACAAAATTGGGTGAATGGAAGCCAAAATCTGGTAGGAGACAATAATTTTTTAGGAGGTGGAGGAGCTTTAGGAGATAGCTCAATGGATTGTGGACTTGGGGAACTCAAGAGCACGTCAATGTTTGTATGAATGCTCTCTAGTCAACTTATGGACAAGGAAGGCCCTGTTGGTCCACATTCTATAGGACCAAAAGAAAGAGAAAAATAACTTAGAGCAGGAATCATGAACGTTGGAAGGTATTATGGGGGATCCCATCGTCTGAATGTGGCCCTAAATTTGTTGAGGTACAAGACGGGGATTGAAATAATTCCTCGACACCTTACACCAATAGCCAAATCCAATGAGGTAGACACAAAGGAAACCAATGACAAGCAACTCATTGGGGACATGATACAAAGCAGTTTGGTTCTTTAGGAGGTAGGCACTTTGAAACCCTTGGATGACTAAATTCAGAACCCGTGGGACATGAAATCTAGGGTAATGCAATACGAGCAGTTGGTGGTGCTTCATTGGGTCTGAAAGACATTGTTGAAGCAAGTCATAGAGAACCATAATTCGGTTATTGGCATTATTAGACATAAGATGGAGGCCCTATAGGAGCAACGCATGTTGAATCCTATAATGGAGGGAAAGGTTTGCATAACTGCGAAGTCGTTAGATGTTTAGAGGACTTGGGGAGATGAACCACAGGGAGTTTCGAAGGAAGTACCCATCATTTTCGATGATAGCCTAGAGCAAGCACCATGAAATCATAGTTCAACAGAAAAAAAAACTTCTAGTTTTTTATGTTATTATGCCCATGTAACACCCCGGTTTTGACCCTGCTTGCATTAAAATGTATATGATATAAATATTATAATTAATCATGGTGTGGAGCTAAGGGAAAAATCCCCACCATCGATTTATCATTTTATGTTTCGGTGACTAAAATCGACGCCGATGGTATTTCGTGCTATCCAGGCACGCTATAATTTTGAACATTATGTAAATATGCAATTTAACTAAAGTACCCAAAACCAGCTATGTCAATGCAACATTAAAGAGATGGGGCATGATTTCCTAAGGATAAGGGTGGGGGGGGGGGGTATTCAAACCTTTGAGCTAATGGGGAAAATCCAAATGTCAAGGGGAAAACCCATCAAGCTGTCAACCACCTAGGCTTGTCTTATTCACTCAATAATTTATTTCTGCCAGAAATTGGTTGAGGTAGTTATTGCATGGGGATGGGAAGAGTATGGCAGTCCAAATTCGAATTGGATAATCCATCACTTTTTGGAAAACATGATTTTGAATTATGGGGCAAGTTAACACCCAAAAATGCATGCCCATTCTGTTGTTCACCCACGTCCTCCATTTCCTCATGCAGTGGAATCTTGGAGAGCTCTCTCCTTCACATTTTTTTTGTCTACCTGTGCGTTTTCCCTCACGTGGGCATCAAATTTCTTCATTTTTCCCCATGGATGGGAATTTGTTTTGGTAATGCTCAGTGCTGGGCTCTTCCATTCACAAATTGTTGTCATTTTCCTCATTGTGCATGCCCAGGAAATTCGTTTTGGTATTGTGGAGTGAATTGCCAACAAAGAATTATGATTTTGGGGTTTGTAGTAGTCGATTTGGCTCATGCAATGCCCATAATCATTGCTGAATTTGAATTGCTTATTCGGGGGTGTTTTTCCCCATTTTACCAATTCATTTTTGGTTGCAAAACGTTTTTCCTCAACCAAAATTTTGTATCTTGCTGTGTGTGCATCTTTCACCTTGGTATGAACTGGTTTGGAGTGGAATTAGGTCTGAACTAGCTTGATAAACCTAGTCTAGGAAGGAACCTCATAGATAGATTTAGAGGGCTAGTTTTCTTCTTTTCACACCCTAAAGACCACTGGAAGGGAAGGCATAGCCCGAGGGACTGAGTAGCAAAGAAGGGGATGCTTCCTCATGTTGGGTGTGTAGATGTTTTAGAATCCAAGCCAAATATGGTGCAGGTGTCCATAGTGTTAGAATAATCAACCCATAGTTACCTACCTTAGACATTAATTAATCCATTTTTGTTTTATTTGCCTAGTTTCCAGTATTCCACTCTATGCAAGTTGTCTTCCACATGCCATAGAAGTAAAAATTGCTAAAACTGAGTCATGGAGCACTTGGGAAACCTATTGGAATCCATATTTAGCATATCTTATTTATTCCAGATCCTCCCTAGCACATATCTACTTTTTCTGCTAAGTTGCCTGCTTTATTGAGATTTATGGCAAAAGGGAAAGTAAGACTAGGTGTAGTTGACTTGTTTTTTTCCCTCATCATCCTCCATTATTTTATCCTAATAAAAGCATGTATTAGTTGTATTTCCATCACTTATTATATTTCCTACTTGACTTTTCCAAATTGTGTGCCTCTAAGTAGTTTTGGAAACTGCTTTATGCACCTATGGGGGATTTGACTAGATTTAGTAAGCCTACTTTTTGACTATTTCGAATGGCATCCTTATGCATTCGAATATCTCATGTAATTATATATTGCAGCAGCCTATGACTTCACAAGGTTGGATATTGTACACTTATTCAATACAGATTAGTGTTATGCTCCGATTCCAGTCTCCTTTGTGTGTAAATTTGCATGTTTGATTAGCAATTTTGTGAGTGAAATTGTTCTATCACTTGGGTTCAATTTCCAAATGGTATCAAAGCCTTTGTATATCAATTTATCTCCTTCCATATTTCTATTGCAGGTTTGACATCTTGACTGGGAGCACATTCTGTTGGTTGAAGGGCACAGTTCATAGCTATGGATCAATCTCAGAAGATCATATTGACTCCATTTAATTTATTTGAATGGAAAGCAGAGATGGAGATACTGTTGAGAGCAAAGGGTCTCTATAGGGTGACTATGGCAACTAAGGTAGATCCCAATGCAGCTGCAGAGAAAATTAAATGGCACAACAAGAGGGATGAGGCCTATGGCCTTCTATGTTTGAGCATAACCAGAGACCTCCTTTTCCATCTTGATGGATTGACATCACCTAATGAAGTGTGGGAGAATATTGTATATCTTTTTGGTAAGACAGATGATATGAGAGGACAACAAATCGAGAATGAATTGATCTCTTTGAGTCCCAGCAACTTCGAATCCATGCAACTCTACTTTTCCAAGTTTAAAGCCCTTATTTTGCAGCTAAAACAGTGTGGAATTGAAAAGAAGGAGGAAAAAATAGTTTTGGCCATACTCTTGAAGCTTGGACTTGACTATTCAGTGTTTGTTTCGACCTTACATGCCACCAAATTGATAGCTCGAGCCTGGAAGATGCCTAAGCTTGCAGAGTTCATGGAATCCCTCACACAAGAACAAGATAAACTGGTGATGAGGGGCACCATCAAACCTTCCAAAGACCAAGCTTTGGTTGCTGGAGATTTGAGGGTGGATTCAAAAGGCAAGAAGAAAGCTAAGAAGCCACCTGAGCAAAAGAGAGACAAGAACAAGTATCAAGAGGAGCCCCAAGGCTCCAAGAAGAACTTCCAGAAGAAGAAGAACAAAGGAGAAATGAGCAGGTGCGCATACTGCAGTAAGGGATATCATCCTAAAAGATCCTGCATGAAGAAGCAAATTGACATGTTGACCCAAATCCTGGAGAATAATAACATCTCCCTTCTTGATTGCTCAAAGAAGAGGGAAGGAGGATCAAATTCAGAGGACACAGAGAGAGTACATGCCTTGGTTGCTGGCACATCAAGCTCACCTAGCTTCATCATAGACTCTGGAGCTTCAAGGCATATGGTTTCGACTAAGGAGGAATTATCCTCTCTTGACATGTCGAAAGGTCCACCAATAGTGCTGGGAGATGACTCTCTCACTGACAGTTTGGGGAAAGGAAGGATTGATCTTGACCATGGTAAGTTCAGTAATGTATTGTATGTTCCAGGTCTTGCCTCTAACCTCTTGTCAGTGTATCAGATGACTCACACAGGGTCTCTAAAGAAGGTCATATTCTCCCCTGATGATGTTGAGTTCACAGAGATCTTGAATGGTAAAGTCATTGCAAAAGGAGTTGTAGATCACACTTCGAAGGTATACATGTTTTCACATTTTCTACCCTACTCAAACCCCTCTGCTCTTCTGATTCATGCTAATGAGGCAAGCAAGCTTTGGCATGAAAGATTTGGCCATATTAACTATAAGTATATTTCTGATCTAAGTGAAAAAGAAATGGTCATAGGGTTACCAAAGATTAAATTTTCCCAGGGAGTTTGTCAAGGTTGTATCCTAGGAAAACACCCAGAGCATAAATTTGAGAGAGCTAGTCATGAGAGAACCTCTGCACCTCTTGAGTTGATCCACAGTGATGTTGCTGGTCCATTTACTCATATGTCAATGAGTCAAGCCAAATATGCATTGAAATTCATAGATGACTTTTCCAGGTATTGTTGGGTTTACTTCCTGAAGCATAAGTATGAGGTTTTTAGCCTCTTCAAAGTCTTTAAGGCTTTGGTTGAAAACCAGTATGGGAGTAGACTCAAGATCCTCAGATCTGACAATGGTGGTGAGTATGTCAAGTCTGAGTTCATTCAATATTGTGAAGATGTAGGTATTCAGATGTAGCATTCAATCCCTTACAGACCACAACAAAATGTTGTTGCTGAGAGAAAGAACAGATCACTGAAGGAGACGACAACCTGTATGATGGAGGCTAAGACTTTGCCACCAACGTTTTGGGCCAAGGCTATAAACTATGCATCCTATATCCATAATAGGGTGCCTCATAAACAAATTTATGGTATGAATCCTTTCGAAGCTTGGAGTGGGCACAAGCCAGATGTGACCCATTTCAAGATTTTTGGCTCAAAGGCTTGGGCTAGAATTCCAATTGAAAAGAGAAAGGCTTTGCAGCTCCAAAGCCAAGAGTGTGTATTTGTTGGGTACTCTGAAGATTCAAAAGGGTACAAGTTGATAAATTTGAGCACAAACAAAGCCTTCATTGAAAGGAGTGTTCAGTTCCAAGAAGAGCCTTTAGCAGCAGTTGAAGTTGGAGAGTCTTCTTCACCACCAGAACCATTGAATGTAAGTGAAGAGACAAATGAGTTTGCTGATTCTGATATGTCTGATAATGATGATTTAATTGCAGATCCTGACAGTCCTACAAGACCGAAATGGGAAGCAAATACCATTCATGTAGCTGGGGAACTAGCTGGAAATCCTAGTGATCCTAGGAGGACTAGATCTCAATTTGAGAGTGCCCTGTGTATGAAAGACCCTTTGTTTGCAGAGAAGTGATATATGATGGTTGAATCAGACCCAGAGACATATGAAGATGCAGCACATGATCCAATATGGCAAACAACCATGAAATAATAATTCAGCTCACTCCAGAAGAACAACACTTGGGAACTGGTTGATCTTCCCCTAGGGAGGAAGCTAGTTCAATGTAAGTGGGTTTTCAAAACTAAGTTTGCTGCTGATGGTTCACCTTTGAAATATAAGGCAATATTGGTATCCAAGGGGTACTCATAGGTACATGGTATTGACTACAATAAAACCTTTGCACCAGTGGCAAAGATGGACTCCATCAGGCTAGCCTTAGCCATTGCAGCTTCGAAGCAGTGGGAGGTACATCACATGGATGTGAAGTGTGCTTTCCTGAATGGAGATCCCATTGAAGATATTTACATGCAGCAACCTCAATGGTTTGTTACTAATCCATATTTTGTGTGCAGGCTAAATAAATCATTGTATGGGCTTAAGCAAGCCCCTAGGGCTTGGTATGCCAAGATTGATGGCTTTCTGTTGTCATTGAGTTTTGTTCAATGAAAGTATGATCCTAATGTTTATTTGAAGCTGATTCATGGTTCTTTGATGATTATTTTCTTGTATGTGGATGAAATTTTGATTATAGGAAGTTCAAATAAAGAAATTGCCTCCTTGAAGGATGCAATGAACCATGCATTTTCTATGACTGATTTGGGGTTGTTGAGCCAATTCTTGGGTCTCGAAATTGTTCAATCCCAACATGGAATAAAAGTACATCAGTCCAAGTATGATTTAGATTTGCTGAAAAATTTCAACATGAAATATTGCAAGCCAAGCAAGACTCCCTTACTTTTAGGAGTTAAGCTTGAAGAAGCAGGTTCTTCTCCTATGGTAAATAATACACTGTATAGGAAATTGATTGGGTGTTTGTTGTACCTTACAAACACTCGACCTGATATTTATTATGCAGTAAGTGTGGCCTAAAGATACATGGATCAACCTCATGAGATCCATTGGAGAGCATCCAAAATGATCCTTAACTTTGTTCAGGGAACAAGAACTCATGGGATCTCCTACAAAGCTAAATCTGATCCTGATTTGATTGGGTTTACTGACAATGATTGGGCAGGTGAAAACACAGATCGAAATTCAACATCAAGATATGTGTTCATGCTTGCTAAAGGACCAATCAGCTGGTCAAGCAAGAAATAGAGTGCCATAGCACTCTCATTTACAGAAGCAGAGTACATAGGAGTTGTAAATGCAGCAACTCAATGTTTATGGTTGTAGGGGATACTTGGTGAGTGTGGCTTCAAATCAGAGTTTTCAACTATTATCTATTTTGATAAAGAGAGAACCATTCAAATATACAATGATCCAATTCAGAGACAGAGAACCAAACACATTGAGATCCATATGCACTACGTCAGACAGCTTGTGCATGATGGCACCATTCACCTACTCTTCTGTGCATCTTCAGAACAAGTAGTAGACATCTTCACCAAAGTTTTTTGTGAGAAGACATTCAACAATCTCAAATCACTGTTGGGGATTGCTGATCATGTTGTGAAGCATGATTGATGACAATATTTTCAAATTTTGTTTTACTGTCCATGTTTAAGGGAGTATTTTCCCATTGGGTTTTTGCCTCTTTCCTTGGTTAAATGGACATGCAGTATGTAAAGGGTGACTAAGCCTTGTTGCTAGGCCCTATATTTTTATGATATTTACTCATAAAGTTAGGCTTAAGGGGGGGTGTTATAATAATCAACCCATAGTTACCTACCTTAGACATTAATTAATCCATTTTTGTCTTATTTGCCTAGTTTCCAATATTCCACTCTATGCAAGTTGTCTTCCACATGCCATAGAAGTCAAAATTTCTAAAAATGAGTCATGGAGTGCTTGGGAAACCTCCTGGAATCCATATTTAGCATATCTACTTTATTCTAGATCCTCCCTAGCGCATATCTACTTTTTCTGCTAAGTTGCCTGCTTTATTGAGATTTATGGAAAAAGGGAAAGTAAGACTAGGTGTAGTTGACTTGTTTTTTTTCCCTCATCATCCTCCATTCTTTTCTCCTAATAAAAGCATGTATGAGTTTTATTTCCATCACTTATTAGCTTGCCTACTTGAATTTTCCAATTCGTGAGCCTCTAGGTAGATTTGGAAACTACTTTATGCACCTATGAGGGATTTGACTAGATTTAGTAAGCCTACTTTTTGACTATTTTGAATGCCATCCTTATGAATTCAAATCTCTCATGTAATTATATATTGCAGCAACCTATGAATTCACAAGGTTGGCTATTGTACACTTATTCAATACAGATTAGTGTTATGCTCCAATTTCAGTCTCCTTTGTGTGTAAATTTGCATGTTTGATTAGCGATTTTGTGAGTGCAATTGTTCTATCACTTGGATTCAATTTCCACACATATATCTGTGGTTGAGCTCACTATCTTAGTAGTTCAATATTTCCACCTCCTTAGCAGCCTGATAAACCCAAATGTAGTTTTGGATTGGCTGAATTTTGATATATCTTTAGCTATGTATGAGCCTGCTAGTGTTCCCTTATTCCTTGTGGGAATCATGCCCAACTCAGGGGTGGCAGTGGTGCAGAGAGTTTGATGAGCACATTGGCCTATGGTTGGGTGGAACGTTGTAGCGACATAGCTAGTTGTGGGACAAGCTTCTTTCAAGATAAGTATTCTTGTGTATTTTATCTCTGCAACTGTATTTGTTTATGAATTAATATAAAAATATTGAATGCTTGAATGAAATGTAATTGCTTCCGATGTATATTGCATGTTTTACACATCTGTGTATGTTCTTAAGTTCAATGCATTTTTATTGTTTTTGTTCATGGGGATTAGATCCCTGCTTAAATGATAACACTAGCTAGTAGGTCATGTCCTCTAGGAGGGGAGGGGACGTGACAATCCAATTAGGATTTTTTTGTTATAATCCTTGTTAGCTCCATACTTTTAGAACCATCTAGGTTCAATTCTCAACATAGTGTAGAAATAATATTAAAACAAAAATTCTAATTGGATTCAAGGACATCATGAGTATCCTCTTAAGTCAGACTTTGTTCTATACCTTGGTCTCTCCCAAGGGTCGGACATAAAGCATTTTGTTCTATCAAACTATACTATGTTTTATTGATGAATATTAATAGAAGGACTCTCATCTTACACACACACACACACACACATATATATATATATATATATATATATATATATATA